>JBBPBX010024486.1:9952-39630 GCA_038048925.1 Garcialebias charrua
TGTCAGTAGATACATTTTGCACGCGAGAGCAAGTAGTTGTCCTCCGAGCGCACGTGCGCGCGCTTGGATCTCTTTTCTACGCTCGCGCTCATCCCCATTGCGCGCGCAGGGCTGATTTGCGCTCGCACGAGAGTAATTTGCTCCCTCTAGGCATGTATTTGCTCTCGCGAGATCTGTATTTGTTCATGCCCCTTCTGTATTTGTCCACGCCCATTTTGCCATCGTCCTGTCTCCATAGTAGTGTCCATCAGAGGCACGCAGTCATGGAACACACTGCCAGTTTCCTGTGGCACCTACTCTGGTTTTAAAAACTCTTTGAAACTTTGGCTGAAAACAAACCAGAAGTGCACTCATGTGTAGATTACTTTGTCTATTTTCTTATGGCATCATATTTTTATTGTAATTTTATGTTGTGTTATGTGCTATATAGGTGATGTTTGTATTTTTCTCTGCTCTTTTGTTTTATGGGATGTTTCTTATTCTTACCTGCCTTAGGACAACGGATGAAAACTAGCTATTGTGCTAACTCCGGCATATTTACATTACTGCTTACTGCTATAATGTTGATTAATATGCATTGTCCTAATTTAAATAAATAAATAAATAAATGAAATTAAATGAGCTGGCTAGACTCTGACTATGGGGCGCTAGAAGATGGACTCATAGTTGATCAGCTGATAGAAAAAAACATTGTGTAACCAACTGAGGGAGAGACTGAGACAAGAGACAAACGGGGTCCAAAAGGTCTTCTACCACGACAAAACCTTAAATCTTTAGGTGTCATGAGTTAAAAGATCATGAAGTTTGTTTATTTAGAAATAAATAAAAAAAACACCACTTGACAAATGAATCATTTGTGTCTCGGTGGGACACAGGGCACCTAATATGGACCCTACCTGAGACCTCCGGACAGGTGAGGATGATGCTGTCCTCTTCTGCCATCTGCTCGCTTCTGCACAACAACAAATTGTGATTTTACACTTTAAAGAGGAAAACTACATAAAATGCACATTCTGTTCAGAAAATTTGTGTTTACATGTTTGTTTTTATTTGACAGAAGACATTAAACAGGTGGAAGACAGAAAGTAAAAGAGTAAAAAAGTTGTTAGTTTTTTTAATCCAAATTTGTTTTATTGTCAAACCAACTGAAAAACGGTTCTCATCCAAATGTGTTAAGCTGATGAATAAATTTAGTTTTTTAGCACACAATTTGAATATTTCTGTGAATGTTCTGGGATAATTAAATATTTTCAGGGTTTGTTAGAATAAAATTGATTTTCTTTGATGTTTTTATCATTAAGCAGGAGCTCCTGCTGCCAGAGCTGAACAAATACAGACCCTTTTCAAAAAAATTACAATATGATGGTTATTTAACTTCCATATTTCCATTCAAAAAGTTCATCTTTAATAGATGGTAGATTCAGGGCCCACAATTTAAACGTGGTCCATGTGAGACACGCCCCCGTTCAGGAAATCCATTCCATAGTTTGAAACCAGCGTGCATTATGGATCAGAAAAATCCGACACGTAAATTATGCTGGCATCGGATACCAGACCGAATTAGCTCCATCTCTAGTAACAACAAGTGTAATCTAATGGCAGCTTAGGAGGAGAGACTGTCTGAACTGGAAGCTTGGCTTTGCACTGTAGAAAACCCAGTAGCTAGCCAGGTCCCCGCACGGAACTAGGGCTGAACAATTAATTGCATTCGCAATAATATCGCAATATGATAAAATGAGATTTTCTAATCGCGAAGGCTGCAACTTGACTGGTCACGTGACACAAATCTTTATCAACACTTTAAAAAAAACACCACAAAGACATTTACGATGGTTGCATGGCTAGAATGACAACAACCAGTGCTTCAACTTCAAGTAAGCAAAGTATCAGCCGACAGGGATCACTGACCGAACTGTTTGAACTTCAAACAGTAATTTTTTATATCTAATTTTTTATATTTATTTATTAACTGTCATGTGAAGTTCAGACAGTAGTTAGGAAGTTCACTTAACATGTTTACTATTATGTTTATGAAACAAGAAAAAATAGAAATGGTGAAAAGAAAAGGCATAGGTTTGTGTTTGCTTTATTGTAATCTCTGCTTTAAATAAATCTGACATTGTTTATCAAAAAACAGATTGATTTATTGCTTCCGTTTGTTGAACAATACTTCATATTTTTAAAAAATCGCGTTTTAAATCGCAATTGCAATTTATAGAAAAAAAATTGCAATTAGATTATTTTCCAAAATCGTTCAGCCCTACACGGAACCACAGGGACTAGCTCCTGTTAGCGGTCCTCCAACAGACCCCGAGCAGCTGGGACCCCAGGCCGGTTGGGTGATGGTCTGGAGCAAGCGTAGTACTAAGGCTAAGCCCCCAGTTCACTACTGATCCGTTCACGTTTCTAATCCATTTTCCTCGCTCAGTGACACACCCGCTGAGAAGCAGACCCTGGTTACTGGCAGCTCCATAGTCCGAAACGTGGCTTTAGGGACTCCAGCGGCCATAGTTAAAATGCATTCCGGGGGGCAGAGCGGGCGACATTGAATCATATCTGAAACTGCCGACTAAGGCTAAGGCTAACCACAGTAGGACTGTTATTCATGTCAGCGATAATGACAACAGGTTACGCCATTTGGAGGTCACTAAAATTAATGTTGCTGCGGTGTGTGACTGTGCTAAAACCATGTCCGACTCCGTAGTTTTCTCTGGTCCCCTCCCCAACTTGACCAGTGATGACGTTTAGCTGTATGTCATCTTTTAACCTCTGAGTGTCCAGGTGGTGTTCTGACGACGACGTGGGCTACATAGATAACTGGAGTTCTTTTGGGGGAAAACTTGGTCTGATGGACTACCTACAGTATTAAAAAATAAAAATGAGAAATTAAATGCTCACCCTGTACTTTGAGGTTGTGGAAGTGGTGTCTGTCCTTGAAGCGAGCAAACCAACCCTTTGAGGCGTTGAACTGCTCTGGTCCATCCAATCCCCCTGACGTGCTGCCTGAAGTCCTTTCTCCTCCGCTCTGTGAAGATGTCCCTTCACCAGGATCGCTCTCTGCACCCCCTGCACCTCCCCCACTCATCGCTAGTTCTTGCAGCCTCTTATAAATCCTCCTTGCCTTCTCACATATCAGCGACATGCTAACGGGGATTCTGCGTTGGGTGTTGTCCTCCAGCCATAGCGCAAGCAAACGTTCAGTTTCAGTAATCCTACCTGTCCTCTGCGTAGTTATGATAGTTGACTTCATGGGGGTCGAAGCACGCACGTGTTCAACAATGCGCTCTGTCCTTAACTATCGTTCCAACAGTCGACCTGGCTAACCCTAGCTTTTCTCCTATCGCTGTTGGTGTCATGCCCTGATCTGACATTTTTATGATTTTCGCCTTTGTCTCCAGTGTGATTGTTTTACGAGTTTTTTTTTGCCTCGGCCGCAGACTTTCCTGGTCTCTTCGGAGCCATTGTTCAAAATTAGCGTGCTAATTCCTAAGGAGCAAATTAATGAAAATTAATGCTAACGTTGACAAATGAATGCTAATGTGCAAACGTTCGCTTTCGTCTAAAAATTATTATCTTGTAATTTAGTACCTGTTCGATGTTCGTTGTTGTTGATCAATGTTCGATTGTGGTGTTCTTCTTCGTTCGTTTGCTGCGGCGGCAGCGCTGTAGGGCAGCTGTAGCCGCATGCTTCTTAGCATCCGTCTTCGCAAAACCAACTGCAACAGGAAACTGTCTTCTGTCGAGCAGGACTTGCATATGAAACCTGCCAAGACAAGAGAATTTAGGCATAAGTAGGGCTGGGCGATATATCGATATTTCTGAAAATATCGCAATGACTAGGACACACAATACATCTACATTTAGATATAGATTTACATCAATTGACATAAATATAGATAGATATGTGTGATTTTTAGTTGTCACCGGTTTACAGGCCAAATGTATCCCCTTAACATCCACAACGTCAATTGAACACTGATCCCAATCGTGTTCTGAGCAGGTTTCAGGAGCAACGTGACACCACATACCAGTAATTGCAAGCCATAAATATATACCAGTACTCTTTATTACTCTGCATCAGGGAAAACCTCACAGAACAAGATCAAAGAACAAACCTTGGGTCGTGCAAGGGTCCCGACTTGTCGACAAGCTCGAAACGACAGTTCTGGTTCATGAATTGTGCGAGGGCCCTGACTGGGTGCTTCCACTTCAACTCCTGCAACTTGGCCCATTCCAAGTTGCAGGAGTGATTTTGGGGAGGGGCTGCAGCAACTGACGCAGCATTGGTCTCTGTGGCCCACTGCTCCTCCTCCAAGGTCTGTAGTGATCCCTCCTCCATGACTCTTGTAGTGATACTGTGGTGGACCACTAGGGGGCTCTACTCACACCCAGTGGATCGAATGTATTACAGGATGCTTTTATTGTGAAAGGTCCAGAGGACCGGAGGTTATGTGGGTATATAAAGCAGTGTTGGGCGGGTTCCCGCCAGTTTAGTAAGAGTTGATTAAAAGGTGAAGTTCTGCAGCCTGTCTCCTGTGTCGTCTCTTCACCCCCTCTTACACTGGTGACCCTCGTGAACTGAATATGTCGACACCTGACGCTTCAGCCAGCTCTTTTCAGCTGTCCACGGCTGTGGAATCTACACAGGCGGCCCCGCTCGCTTTTTCGGTGGCCGTTAAAATCCCGGACTTCTGGCTGCACGCGCCTGAGTCGTGGTTCGCGCACATCGAATCACAGTTTGCTCTTCGCGGGATTTCTGTTGACGACACCAAATACCACCATGTGGTTGCTTCGCTGGATCCGCTGACAACCCAGCGGGTGATGAGCCTACTACGAAACCCTCCTGCACAAGAAAAGTACGACGCCCTCAAGAAGCTTCTTCTGCGGCGCTACACACTCTCAGAGGCGGAGCGCGCTGAGAAACTATTTTCCTTCTCCGGTTTGGGAGACGGCACAGCCCTCGAGCTCGTGGAGAGCATGTTGTCCTTGCGGGGATCTGACGACTGCGAGTTCCTCTTCCGCCACCTCGTCCTCCGCCAGCTTCCAGCTCCTGTGCGAACCGCCCTGGCCAATTCCCCGTTTCTGCAGGAGAAGGATTACCGCTCGCTGGCCGAAGAAGCCGACCGCATCATTCTAACCGCGAGGACCTTCGCGGTACAGGCGGTGGTCCCTGGATCTCCAGCAGCGCCCGAGTTTCGAGCGACGCACACAGCGCCGGAGGAGCCAGCGGTGGTGGCAGGAGTCACTAGCCGCAGGCGGGCAGGTCCCGCGCTTTGTTTCTTCCACGCGCGTTTTGGCGCCAAAGCACGACGGTGCGTCCCGCCGTGCAGCTTCAAGCCGCAGGGAAACGAGACCGCCAACAGCCGCTAGCAGTCGCAGCCGTTGGCGAGAAGGAAAGGCTGCTTTTCATCGAGGACTCGAAGTCAGGGAGGCGGTTCCTGGTGGACTCGGGGTCGCAGAGGAGCCTCGTCCCCCCGACTGGCTCCGACAGGTTGGCTGAAGGCTGCGGGCCACAGCTGACCGCGGCGAATGGCTCTCCCGTCAAGACGTTTGGCGAAAGGTTGGTGACTGTGCGTTTCCATGAACGGGACTTCCGGTGGAACTTTGTGGTAGCTGCTAGCTCGGTCCCTATTTTAGGGGCTGATTTTCTTTGTGCTCACGGGCTCCTTGTTGACATTGCTAACAGACGTTTGATCGACGCTGTGTCTTTTTCGTCACTGCCTTGTAAGACGCGAGGAGCTGGGCCTTTAATACATGCTAACTTTTTAGCTTCGGGTAATGTGTTTCAACGTTTATTGTCTGAGTTTCCCTCGCTGACTGTTCCTGATTTTGCAACCACAAACACAAAACATGGGGTCGAACATTATATTCCCACAACGGGGCCCCCGGTGTTCGCACGTGCACGCCGCCTCGATGCTACTAAGCTAGCAATAGCACAGGAAGAGTTTGCTAACATGGAGCGTTTAGGCATCGTGCAGCGCTCAAACAGTCCGTGGGCCTCCCCCCTCCACATGGTGCCCAAGGCAGACGGCAAATGGCGGCCATGTGGAGATTTCCGCCGCCTCAATAACATCACAGAGAACGATCGTTATCCCATCCCCCACATCCAGGATTTTTCAGTGCACCTGGCTGGGACCTCCATTTTTTCTAAAGTAGATTTAGTACGGGGGTACCACCAGGTTCCTGTGCATGTGGAGGATGTCCCTAAGACCGCTGTTATCACGCCTTTCGGCCTGTTTGAGTTTTTGCGCATGCCTTTTGGTCTTAAAGGTGCAGCACAAACATTTCAGCGGTTGATGGATTCAGTCCTAAGGGGTCTGTCCTTCGTATTTGTGTACTTGGACGACATCCTGGTGGCTAGCAGCTCGGCTGAGCAGCACCTGTCCCACCTCCGTGAGGTTTTTCAGCGCCTGGCAGCACATGGCCTGATTGTAAACACAGCGAAATGCCAATTTGGGCTGCCAGTCATTGACTTTTTGGGCCACCGCATTTCCGCAAGTGGCGCCGTCCCGTTACCAAACAAAGTGCAGGCGGTGTCAGATTTCCCACAGCCCCAGTCTGTTAAAGCGCTACAAGAGTTTTTGGGAATGGTTAACTTCTATAACCGTTTCCTCCCCAGGGCAGCACAACTGCTGAGTCCGCTCTATAGAGCGCTGAAAAAGAAAAAGCCCAACGACAGCGTGGACTGGACACCAGAACGCCTACAGGCATTTGGTGACGCTAAAGCTGCACTGGCCACTGCTGCCCTTTTGGCCCATCCATCCCCAGCGGCGCAAATAGCTTTAACAACCGACGCATCTGATGTTGCGGTGGGGGCTGTGTTAGAACAGCAGGTTTCCGGGGTTTGGCAGCCGCTTGCATTTTTCAGCCGTACGCTGCGGGACAATGAGCTGAAATACAGTGTTTTTGACAGAGAGTTGCTGGCGCTTTACCTGGCTACACGCCATTTCAGGTTTTTCCTGGAAGGCCGCCAGTTCACTGCATACGTTGACCACAAACCCCTGGTGTTTGCTATGTCAAAAATTTCTGACCCCTGGTCTGCTCGCCAGCAACGCCACCTCGCAGCGGTGTCTGAATTTACTACAGACATTCAGCATGTGGCTGGAAAATCCAATGTGGTGGCTGACTGTCTCTCCCGGGTGCTGATCGCTCCCGTGTACGTTGGCATCGATTTTTCTGCTATGGCTGCGGACCAACGTAGCGACGCAGAAATACTCGAGCTCCAGTCCGGCCCCACAGGCCTCGAGTTGGAGGAAAGGCAGGTGAATGACGGAGGTCCTCTCCTGCTCTGTGACGTATCTACAGGCAGGCCCCGCCCCCTGGTTCCAGCTTCATGGCGACGCCGCGTTTTTGACTCCTTACATTCCCTTTCTCACCCAGGTGTTAGAGCCTCTGTGAAACTGGTCAGCTCAAAGTTTGTTTGGCCCGGTCTGCGTAAAGCGGTTAAGGAGTGGGCAGCAGCGTGTGTCCCATGCCAGCGTGCTAAGGTTAACAGACACACCAAAGCACCGTTGGAACCTTTCCCCATCCCAAGTCGGCGGTTTGATCATGTGCACGTAGACCTAGTAGGCCCTCTGCCTCCATCACAGGGTTTTACTCATCTGCTGACTATGATAGACCGTACCACCAGGTGGCCAGAGGTGGTTCCTCTGACGTCCACAACATCTGCAGTGGTGGCCCGGGCCTTTTTGTCTACCTGGGTTGCACGTTTCGGCCCCCCTTCAGACATTACATCGGACAGGGGCCCGCAGTTTGTTTCGGAGCTTTGGTCTACCATGGCCAAGGGTCTGGGGACTAACGTTCACAGGACCACCGCTTACAACCCCCAAGCTAATGGTTTGTGTGAACGGTTTCACAGGTCATTGAAAGCTGCACTTCGTGCTGCATTGACCGGTGACAACTGGATTGACCGCCTTCCTTGGGTTTTGTTGGGGTTGCGTACCGCAACCAAAGAAGACCTGAGCTCTTCCCCGGCTGAAATGGTTTACGGTCAGCCTGTGCGCGTCCCCGGTGAGTTTTTACCTGAGGTACCCTCACCACAGTTCCCTCCACCGTTGCTCCATCTTTCACCTCAGGAGGCCCCTTTTCGTGTCCCCGGTCCGGTACACCATTATTTACCGCAGTCATTTGTCCCTAAGAGTCTGGAGTCCTCTAAATTTGTTTTTGTCAAACACAATGCACACAGGACACCACTACAGCCTTTGTATGATGGACCGTTTCGAGTTCTTCAACCAGGTCCGAAACATTTCATTTTGGATTTAGGGGGTCGTACTGAGACTGTCTGTATTGATAGGCTTAAACCAGCTCATGTTATGTCAGATGATCAGGTTGTTACGGCCCAAGCTCCTCGCAGAGGCAGACCTCCATCCACATTATTAACGGACGGCGGTCCTTCTTCCGGAAACTCTCAACGTCCATTGGAGCCCGAATCTTCTGCAGACCCTCCTCGTAGCCCTCCACTTCATCAGACTGGTTCTGCAGGGCCCAGGTTCAGCCGTTCTGGTCGTTTGATCAAACCTAAAATGCGGGACTAGTGATGGACCTTACTGGGTGTTCTGGGGGGGCGTGTGTGGTGGACCACTAGGGGGCTCTACTCACACCCAGTGGACCGAATGTATTACAGGATGCTTTTATTGTGAAAGGTCCAGAGGACCGGATGTTATGTGGGTATATAAAGCAGTGTTGGGCGGGTTCCCGCCAGTTTAGTAAGAGTTGATTAAAAGGTGAAGTTCTGCAGCCTGTCTCCTGTGTCGTCACTTCACCCACTCTTACAATACAACCTTAACCTTGGGAACACTTCTCTGATCGCTCTCAGTAATGAACTCTTTGGGAGTTACTCCTGAAAGGACAGTAATACTTTTATTATGTTTAATTTGAATCAACGAATTACAAATACTGTAAGTCATAAGAGACTCTTTACTTTTATTTTGTTTGATTCAGATATAATCAAAGCATAACCTTGTGTTATTCATATGAACAGTATTTTTAATATGTGAATGATCATTACTAAACTGGTATATTTTTCTCTGTCTTAGTCAAGAATGCCAAAAGTGAATTAATATGTCAGACTGAACTCCTCAGATTTGTTAGAAGTTGGAATACAGTTTTATGAAGCTAGCTCCAGTCTAATCTGTTTCTCTCTCTCCATTCTAAACAACTTCTTCTCTGTTCTAAAAAACTGATCCTCTCCTTTCCGAGTGACCTTTATGCACTCTCTCCCTTCCACTGGTTCGTTTGAATCAATCGGAGAAGAACAAGTCACTGATCTCAGATCCTTTCTTAAAAGTTCTAAGCTTTGCTGGAACTTGCTGAGTCTGCTGAGGAACTCAAGCCATGAGGTTCCCCAAAGAGCTGAATGAACGCCAGTCACACGCTAAGGACACGTCATTCAGTTAAAGATTTACAACATGCCAGTTATAAATCCATTTCAAGCTGTAAAAAGCTTCACTTTAGTGAGATTCCTTCAAAGGAAGCTATTATCTTGAAAAGCCAAACCAGGAACTGCCGTTACTTCGGTTGGAGTCGAGGCAGACGTCTGGAGACGCTGAGAACGGTAAACGAACGGGCCAGTTGGACCAACTGGGGACTGACCGTCTTCACGAGGTAACAAAGTCGTCAAATGCTTTGCCAAGTCGTACCACCGTGTAGCCGAGATCGGCCGGAAAGCTGCCATGTTTCTGGTTAAAACATATCAAGATAGTACCTCTCCTCATGACTTTTCTTTCATCCTCCATTTTCTCTTCACTGAAACTTTCTTATTTTAAGTAACTAAACTTTAAGTTTATTGTGCCAGCAGATATAAGTTAATAACACCCATAACTTGTGTTCTGTTGTTCCTATGAAGTTACGGACGCGTATATACTCATGCTGAAGTTAATTATAGGAAAAATGATCAACCAATCATGTACATATGTTGTGATGCAAGTTATGATTCTGTTAAATAAATGGTCCAGTCCTGCTGTATCAACATAAGTTAACATTTCATGTCTTTACATTATCACCTCCAAGGCATAGAATTATTGGTATTCAACTGAAAAAGAGAGAACTCGTTTAACTGATATAAGTTTGTGTCAGATAAAATCTACTCAAATCTTTCATCTGGAATATTGTACAGTCAGCAAAACTGACCGGTGCGATATCCCTACACTCTTGTCCTTCACCTTCAGGAGGACAGAACTGTTCATTTGAAATATTTGTTTTATTACCATGACTGTGGTATTTTTGCTCCAGGTTTTTCTACACATAGAATCTCATACCAGCCTTAGTGCAAACAATTATAGCAGTATAATTAGAGCTTCACAAATAGTGGCAGACAAACAAATGCAGAAAAAGCTAAGCACTGAAGTACCATCATAAAAAACAGATAAGATCTCATTAATTCCCTCAAACAAGTAAAAAGCCCAACATGATTAAATGATTTAGTCATTCTAAAAAAGCTAAGTATGGTCCTCTGGACATTCAAAAAACAAAACAAAACAAAAAAAAATTTGTAGAAACGTTTCGTCCGAAAGACTTCCTCAGTCTGAGGTGTTGGAGACTGATGAAACAATGGTCTCTTTTGATGTCACATCACTCTTTACGTGCATTACTGTTGATGAGGCAGTAGAGGTGGTCTGTTTAAGGTTAAAATCAGACACCACTCTGAGCAACAGGACCACACTTTCCACAGAACTGTGTCAACTCTTGAAACTGTGCCTGCAGTCAACCTACTTCACATATGGGGAGCAATATTATAGGCAGAAACATGGGTGTGCTATGGGGTCTCCAGTTTCTCCTATTGTTGCCAACCTGTACATGGAGGAGGTAGAAAAGAGAGCCTTGACGTCCTTTTCAGGGAGACCACCAAGTCATTGGTTCAGGTATGTTGATGACACCTGGGTTAAAATTAAATCTCAGGAAGTCCAACATTTCACTGATCACATCAACTCTGTGGATAAATATATCAAGTTCACACGAGAAGATGTAAAATGGCAGGTTGGCTTTCTTGGACTGTGAGGTCTCAGTTTCTGATAGAGGAAATTTGCAAACTGAGGTGTACCGCAAACCCACCCACACAGACCAGTATTTACAGTTTGACTCCCATCACCCTCTGGAGCACAAGTTAGGAGTCATCAGGACTCTGTACCACAGAGCAGACAGCGTCCCCACTAACGCAGGAGCCAGACAGAAGGAGAAATCACACACAAAACAGGCTCTAGAGAAATGTGGATATCCTAACTGGGCCTTCCTGAAAGCAGAGAAGAAACCCAAACAGGACTCCAGCCAGCCATCAGGTGAAAAGAAGGAACCCAGACCCAGACCAGTGGTCATTCCAGATGTTGCAGGAGTTTCAGAGACATTGAGACGTTTATTTTCTAAACACAACGTCCCAGTGGCTTTTAAACCCCAAAATACATTAAAGACTGGTTCATCCCAAAGATCCAGTCCCCCGGCACAAACAGAGTAATATTGTGTATGTTGTTCAGTGTCAGGAGGGTGATCAGTCTTATATCGGGGAAACTAAACAGCCACTGGCCAAAAGGATGGACCAGCACAGAAGATCAACATCATCAGGTCAGGACTCTGCAGTCTACACTCATCTCCAGGTCAGAGGTCACTCTTTCAGGGATGAAGATGTTCACATCCTTGATAGAGAGGAACGATGGTTTGAGAGAGGAGTAAAGGAGGCCATCTTTGTGAAAAGAAACCGTCCATCATTAAACAGAGGTGGAGGCCTCCGGGTTCAACTGTCCCCCTCTTACAATGCTGTTATTGCTAGTATCACTCAGCCCTCTGTGAATAGCAAACAACCATCAGGGTGCTAACGATCCATCGTTAGGCTGATGGTCCTCCTTGATCATGTGAGCAGCTGGTTTCAGGCTGTCATCAGCCAACTGGTTGATCCACTGTGGGAGAGTGCTATTTATAAGACTGAGCTGAATACAGCACCTCAGACTGAGGAAGTCTTTCGGACGAAAGACGAAATGTTTCTACAATTTTTTTGTTTTGTTTTTTGAATGTCCAGAGGACCAGACTTAGCGTTTTTAGATGAAAACAGATTAGTTTAGTTAAAATAATTCAACACTGAAAACATGCACAATTCAAAAAGAGAGGTAGAAAAAAAATAACTACCACATTTTTCATCCTGTAAGTTGCAGTTTTTTTGCATAATTTACATGCCTTGCAACTTATAGGCCGAAGTGACATATTTATGGATTTTTCCACATTTTTACAAACCCATTTTTTGACTGAGATATGACTGTTTCCATTCATTCTGACTGAAAAAAACAGCAACACTTGATGGCGCCATGGTAGTAAAAGTTGTATGGCATGCTGTTGTCTGTTGCATCATCAGAGTCAGAGTCAGAGTCAGAGAGTCTTTATTGTCATTTACACCGCATGTGGTACATGTGATGAAAACGAGATTATGTACACGGGGTCCCAGTTACATCCAACAACAAATGCAAGAGAAAAACAGTAATAACATCTAGAATTAACTAAGAAAAACATCAACTAGTAATACACTAAGCCTATAGTGGAAATAAACAGCAGCACGAACATGAGTTTGTATGAGCAGATGGTCACAGATGAACACAGATGAACACAGCAACAAGAAAACAGATCAGCATCAACACAATGTGATATTTTGCAGTGTTTATTTTTTATTTTATTTTTATTTATTCATGAGTCTAACAGCCTCAGGGTAGAAGCTGTTCCTCAGTCTAGTGGTTCTACATTTGATGCTCCTCAACCTCCGTCCTGAGGGGAGTGGGGCAAAGAGTGAGTGTGCTGGGTGAGTGATGTCTTTCATGATGCAGGTGGCTCCTGCATCTGGAGGTGTAATCATGTAATCATGTAATCATGTACTGTAATAGGAAAACGTGCCTAATGCCTTTAATCACAAATTTTAAAACGTTCAAGCAAAAACAACTGGACTTTATTTATTATACATGTACTGTACTATATTTAAAAAAAAATTCTCTTGCACTTTTTAGAATTTACCATGTCCTGGATGATTGAGAATCTTCAGCTATTAATGACTCAATCGGCCTGCCATACCCTCACCACCTTCATTCTGCTCTGCTTGGACCCGTCAATCCAGCTGCACCGCCCCGGCGGCGGTGAAATGCAGCTAATTTTACCATTAAAGTACATTTATTAAGAAAATGATAGACTGAGACACACCTCTGCTATAATTTCGAGCTAACAAATAATTGTTTAGGTACTTTTCCTGTTAAATGTCGGAGAAACGAGCCGCAATCCTTTCCTTTTTCTCGTCCTCTGCGCGTTCACAGAGCAAACAGGCAGCAAAACTATTTTTTAAATAAAGCTGATTTGACCACTAAAGTGCATTTATTAAGAAAACATTAAGACTGAGACACACCTTTGTGTGGCAGGATGACCTGCAGTCATTAAAAGCACCACAGGTGCTGCGACGTGATTGGTGTGTCTGGGGCTGGCTTCCGGTATAAAACGGGCCAAGTCCTCAGGGTTAGACACACGTCATCCGCCTTCCGGCGGCAGTAGCTGGCTGTGTCACGCGCTGGCGTAATCAGGTGTTTTTAGTCGCTATGGATTGGTTTAGCGACCACCGTTGCAAGCTTTCTGCTTCCCTCTCTTGTTAGAGGAGGAGCTTGGTGTCCCTGCTGTTTGTCCTTTGCTACGTCTACTTCCTGTTGTCCGTGGCGACGTCTACTTCCTGGTTGTCCGTGGCCGTGTGTCTGCGGCGGTCTGGACTGTCCCGACTGGTTCTGCTCCCCATCCGGGTCGTCCCTCGCCTGCCGGCTGGTCCTGGGACTGTTTGGGGCCCGCTGTCTGGACGGCGCGGCGTGGGCTACGTCACGCGTCCTGCGGGCCGAGCTGAAGCCGACTGGCCAGCTCAACCTCTCACACAGGCGTCGGTTGGAGTGACGTCTTTGGGGGTGCAGCGGATTTCACCAGGGTGGACTTTGGACTGATCGATAAAAGGATCTCTTCAGGCGGTGACAGTCGTCTTGTTTTGGTGTGTGTGTGTGTGTGTGTGTGTGTGTGTTGTGTGTGTGTGAGTTCCCTCCTGTTTTAGAAATACTGTATGAATTGCACTTTTATTGACTGGAGCTATTGCTGCCTTTTAAACTGTGAATATTTTAGACTTAGCATTATTTAATAATTAAACAATTGTGCAATTTAATTGGTGCCAGTGTGTGAATCTGTCCAAGCCTCCTCTGCAAACGGGTCTATGTGCCTAAGGGTAACTTTTAGTAAAGTTTTTAACTAAATTCATTTTTTTATTCAAAATAGATTATTTATTTTTTAAACTATAAAGTTCCCTATTTTTAATCAATACCCGTCCGGCTACATTTGGCGTTGTTTGGTAGTTTTTGCAATTTGAGGCTGGGACTCTTTTACTACACTGTGTTTGTATTTTTGTATTGTGATATAGCAGGAAATATTTTGTTTTTATTATGTGTATGCGTGTGAAAAGGACAAACAGCAGCGGTTCACCTGTTTTTTAAGCTTGTAAATTATTTTTTAAATAGAGATCAGCGTACCTCTACTGTGGTGCAGATCCTGGGTGTGGAGTGGTACTTTCCGAATACACATTGGCCACTCCAACTGGACCAGCATGCCTCTACTGTGGCGCTGGTTACGGAGTGGCTCTCGAAGTTTGGAGTACCAGGTCCGTTGGATTTCGACCCTGGCAAGCTGGGTAATCGACGGGACGTCGATTCAGTTTGCGGGGGTGAATGTGGCAGGATGACCTGCAGTCATTAAAAGCACCACAGGTGCTGCGACGTGATTGGTGTGTCTGGGGCTGGCTTCCGGTATAAAACGGGCCAAGTCCTCAGGGTTAGACACACGTCATCCGCCTTCCGGCGGCAGTAGCTGGCTGTGTCACGCGCTGGCGTAATCAGGTGTTTTTAGTCGCTATGGATTGGTTTAGCGACCACCGTTGCAAGCTTTCTGCTTCCCTCTCTTGTTAGAGGAGGAGCTTGGTGTCCCTGCTGTTTGTCCTTTGCTACGTCTACTTCCTGTTGTCCGTGGCGACGTCTACTTCCTGGTTGTCCGTGGCCGTGTGTCTGCGGCGGTCTGGACTGTCCCGACTGGTTCTGCTCCCCATCCGGGTCGTCCCTCGCCTGCCGGCTGGTCCTGGGACTGTTTGGGGCCCGCTGTCTGGACGGCGCGGCGTGGGCTACGTCACGCGTCCTGCGGGCCGAGCTGAAGCCGACTGGCCAGCTCAACCTCTCACACAGGCGTCGGTTGGAGTGACGTCTTTGGGGGTGCAGCGGATTTCACCAGGGTGGACTTTGGACTGATCGATAAAAGGATCTCTTCAGGCGGTGACAGTCGTCTTGTTTTGGTGTGTGTGTGTGTGTGTGCGTGTGTGTGTGTGTGTGTGAGTTCCCTCCTGTTTTAGAAATACTGTATGAATTGCACTTTTATTGACTGGAGCTATTGCTGCCTTTTAAACTGTGAATATTTTAGACTTAGCATTATTTAATAATTAAACAATTGTGCAATTTAATTGGTGCCAGTGTGTGAATCTGTCCAAGCCTCCTCTGCAAACGGGTCTATGTGCCTAAGGGTAACTTTTAGTAAAGTTTTTAACTAAATTCATTTTTTTATTCAAAATAGATTATTTATTTTTTAAACTATAAAGTTCCCTATTTTTAATCAATACCCGTCCGGCTACATTTGCTATAATTTTGAGCTAACAAATAATTTGTTTAGGTACTTTTATTGTTAAATGTCGGAGGATCAAGCCGCGTTCGTCTTTCCTGGTTCTTTAGGTGCGAACGCACACTGACCAACGATATGACGTCATTGTTTTAGCTAAGGTCCTACTCGGAACATAAAATTAGAAAAGATCAAATTAATTCACAGACATTTTTTTAGCCGACAGAACGAGAAAAAATATATTATATAATAATAATATATAATATAATATTTTGAACCACTTTGGCTGTGGCTGCCTGCCTGGGAGGAGTCGACGAGGGACAGGACGGCCCCCAGAAACCATCTAGGCTCCAGCAAACTAGTTGGTCCACATAAGTTGTTTACGGCTTGGTGGGAGAACATCAGTGTGCTGGACTACTCTGACTGAGGAAGCCCTCTGGACTGAGGGTGAAACGTCTCTACTAAAAGAAACTGTCCAGATGACCTGATTGAGAATTATCAGATTTGATACCTGGATTATTGAGTATGAACTTTCTTGAGAAAAAATATAGTTGTGTAGGTTTAAAAAAAAAGTACTAACTTGTCAGATTACGTTTATTACTTTTTACTTTTTAATGGCCGTAATTTGTATTAATTTTATTTGCTACCTTTTAATACCTTTTACAACCCCACGGATACCCTGGACTAGTTTGCATGTATGTATATCGTTAAAGGTCTAAATATACATTTACCTTTTTTTGGGGGGGGAGGGGGTTACAGCTGTTAATAAATGTGCCAGTGTGACAAAGCATCAACTCAAAAATATTTACTTTAGAAAAATGTATATACAGTATGGTATTTCACGATTAATCTTAAAGAGGGCCTAAATTCAAAATTAACTTTTTTTTAGCTGATAAACTCCCTAGAATGTGTTTAAAATGTTATATAGCACTATGTCTGTGTTAATGTTCACGTTTTTGTGCGTATCTGTGTAAATCTGCAATATTTGGTCCAAAAACGTGTTTTCAGTATCCCTATGGGTTGAACAGAGGAATTGCACCTTAATTTTCTTATTGGTCTAGGATTCTCACTGTGACATGTTTTCTCACTCCGTCGTCACAGCAACTGCTGCCTGACTATAAAAGTGGAGCCACTCCCACGAGGTCACTCCCCCTGCAGAGCTCAGGGCGGAGTTGGATTAGCTTTAGCAACATAGCACTAGCATAGAAGAGCGACGATGTTCCAAGAAAGCTTTTCAAACTGATGTTCACCCACCCTTACACCATCAGGGTACAATCCGTTTGGAGGCGAGTACCATTTTACACCTTTCTATTCCATATTTATCTTTTGAGTACAGGTATATGACGCGTTTCTTCATGTGCTGTGTATGTTTGCGGCCTGCAGCGTTGCTTCGTTGTTGCTCGCCTCACACATGGTTGTGGCATGTTTATCTGTTGCTAATCAATGCTAGTTTGTGTTATTGCGTTTAAATGATAAAAATCTAGTGTTTCTTATGAACACCGCAGAGTGTGTGAACTCTTACCCCAAAAATACACTGCATGCGGTCCCGGTCCGCAGGTCGCAGCTGAGCGACTCCAATTTCCACTGCCTCCGCTCCGCTCAGGTCCGCCTGGATGCGCCGCTCCGAGACGCATGCGCGGGAATTGCGAGATAGCGCGATAAATCAAATGATAAATAATGAAGTCAGAACAAAACAATTCATTCGGTGGAAGAAGGAGAACAACAGTAAAGGCTGCCTTGATCTTCTCTCGTAAATAAGCGACAGGACATGGTTTGAGCAACAGGAAGTGATGTTTACATTTCAGAATAAAATACTTTTTTATTTATTTATTTCTTGTATTGCGTTATTAGGTGTAGTCATAGTCATAAATATAATAGTTTAGTCATAGAATAGTCATAAATGATAGTTTGACAGCATTTTTGTACAAATAAATCCGTATAGAGCTAGGATTAGTCCGCCCGTGGTGATTTTATTTTGTAAATACGGATGTTGTGCTCGTTCCTTTTCCTGTTGGTGCGACGTAATCTTCAAAAGTTGACTCCGGCACAGCTCCGGCGTCCGGCAGAAATAGAAAAATTTCTAATTTTGACGGACTGCCGTCCGCTCGCCGCCGCCGTGCGGAGCCAGTGTAAATTCTCTCATCGATTAGAATGGGTGCGTATTTGCTGCGGAGGTCGGACCGGAGCGGGGCGGAGCCGGAACGCGTGCAGTGTATTTTTGGCGTTATGAACTCCAGTGTTTCCCCTAGTTAACTTGCCATGGCGGGGTGCTCATCTCATCCATGATTTTTCTTGATCGGGAGGGAGGGAGATATGTCTGAGCAAAGCTTGTACCAACAGTTTTTGAGCAGGGGTCATCAGCGTTCAGCATGAGGGAAGAGGCACCTTTAGTTTTTTATCTAGAGAGCCTGTATTTCGTGCTGCTAGCTTAGTGCTATGTCAGTGCCGGGTGGAAGGTGGGGGGCAAGTTCTCTTTGGTAGGCGGGGTGCTCAGTTCTGTTGACGGGGTGGAGCACCCCGCTTGTATAATGGTAGGGGAAACACTGAACTCGGATAAGGAAGACCCCAACATCACAAAACAATGGAGACTAGCTGTTGCAAATTTTAGCTGTTGTACTGGTTACTATGTTTTAGTCCCGGTGTTCTTTTGCTGCAAATAATGTTATGGATCATTCAAAGGTATTTATAAAATAATATTCACTAGGGGAATGAATATCACTGTCGTGTTTTAAATACAAAAATCTGTTGACATGCAATGATTGTTATATGTACTTAAATGGACCAGACTTAGCTTCTATAGATAACAGCTCATGTGTTTAGATTATATGATTTGTGAACCGATAAGTTTGACTATCATCATAAAAACTTGAGTGAATTAATATAAATTGAGATAAATATTTATTTTTCTCGTTTACAGCTTAAACTAACGCGAGAAATGGGATGTCAGATCAGACTGAACCAGTAATCACTAAATCTATCGTTGTCCAGGCCAACGTGAAGCATCCTAGGAGAAGCAAAGGTGAATTCTTCTTACATTTTTATTCTTAAAAAGTTGTCTTTACTACATCTTTATAGCGTAATGAGTCTTAAATTTTTCTGTAAAAAAGTAACAGACCAATACAGCCAATTTCAAATAAACATGAATTTTCTACAATTAAAGTATTCATGTTGGACAAAGATTGCTAAACACTGCAGTAATGGACCAAATGACTACACAATTATTATGAATATGTAAGTGGAGACATAATTGTAAAAAAAAAAATTCTTATTAGCCACACAAACAAGACCTACAGGCAGGAGTGTTTCATGTGATACTGGGACCTTCACGGAGAGGTCATTCCCCGAGTGTCCCCGTGCAAGTTCAACCCAGTTAAAAGAAAGAGAATTGAGCTGATGATTCCTCTTACCATCTGGATGGAAGTGAGATTACTGTACACCGTTCAATGTTTTTACATTTAAGGAATACTACTTCTTCTTCTTTCGGCTTTTCCCTTTTCAGGGGTCGCCACAGCGAGTCATCCTCCTCCACCTCACTCTGTCCTCTGCATCCTCTGTCCTCACTCCAACTACCTTCATGTCCTCTCTAACTGCATCCATATATCTCCTCTTTGTCTTTTTCCTGGCAGCTGCATTTCTAACATCCTTCTACCAATATACCCACTGTCCCTCCTCTGGACATGTCCAAACCACTGTCCCTCCTCTGGACATGTCCAAACCATCTCAGTGTGTCCTCTCTAACTTTATCTCCCAGTTGTTCAACATGTGCTGTACCTCTGATGATCTCATTCCTGATCTTATCCATCCTTGTCACTCCTAAGGAGAACCTCAGCATCTTCATTTCTGCCACTTCCAGTTCTTTCTCCTGTCTTTTTGTCAGTGCCACTGTCTCCAGACCATACAACATAGCTGGTCTCACCACTGTCTACAATGTCTTAAAAATAATACATAAAGAATTGTTCAAAAGGTTGGTTTTGCCAGCTGAATTTGAAATACATGTCACACATTTGGCACTTTGCATCTGGTTCTGAGAACAACCATTTATCTTCGTTGTGTAATTTGGGTTCAAATGTAGAGGAGAAGCAGTTTTTTTTTTCTTTTAGAATAGGATACCCTTTATGTAAATGTCTCTGTATTTGTGTTAAATTATTATTTATGTTTTTTTCTAACCCTGTGTGGGCTGGGCACTTGCAGTTGTTGACACAATGTTGTCAGCCATGACAAGTTTTCCTGTTTTTTTATTGTGTCATCATACTGTTTTAATTTAGTTTTATTTTAATCTTAACACGGTTACATGCAGTTTAAAAAAAGAAATTAATACATTTTTAGAACAAACATTCTGTATCATAAATCCACGAAATGCCTTACTCTTGCAACTGTGTTGTATTAATAACAATCCCTAGCTTTCTTATTGTAAATTTCTGCATTAACCGTTACCTAATAATTAAAAGTGGAGTGGAGGAAGGAATCCTGTACATGGGCCATCATCTGGGAACTCCTGCCTGATGCGAGTGACCACGCAGGATGGGATAACCTCGCGTATGTGCTGACCCAGATATCCCCAACACCAACGAACAACATTCCTGTATGCCAGGTGTCTGTAACAGCTGAAATAGAGTTGTTATCAGTATGTGTTTAAACTACACTGTGTCATAAAGATATTAATGGCTCCTCCTTTAACTAACCTGTTCAACATGCTTTCCTGCATCTCACCGAAGTACTGCACGTACGTCCCATAAACTGCCTGCAGCACGTACAGTAGGTGCAATAGGTTCAAATCCTGGGTGGTCTGTAACACAGGAGAAAACACGCACCTGTTCACATCTGGCCATAACCTATGCCAGAAAGGGATTTTTTTAATAAGTCATAAATTCAAGTAGAGCAAACTTATAAAATTTAAAGTCCCACTGACATGATTTTTTTTAATTTTCATAAAATTGCTCAAAATATATATATTTTATCATTTAAATATGTTTGTTTTTGCAAACAAAATGATAAATCACTTTAATTTTGCTTTAAAAGTGATTTTGAACTTCAAGCCGTGTTTAATCATGGGAAATCCGATTACACACGAACGCACCATCTGTGACGTAGTGAGAGGCAGAGCTCTGGGCTTGTGCGAGCTCGACATGAAGGTAAGTCTGATACAGCATCAGACCTAAATTAGATCCTGTTGTTTCTTGTTCCATCACCCAAACTATTTTCTGCTTCCCAAAATGAAGACAAATAGCTCAAATCTTCACATAGATTGATAAATTCATCGGGTTTTAAATTGTCCGCTATTAAAGAGACCAGAGCCCTCTGCCTCTCACTGTCACAGATGGTGCGTTCGTGTGTAATCGGATTTCCCATGATTAAACACGGCTTGAAGTTCAAAATCACTTTTAAAGCAAAATTAAAGTGATTTATCATTTTGTTTGCAAAAACGAACATATTTAAATGATAAAATATATATATTTTGAGCAATTTTATTAATAGTAAAAAAATCATGTCAGTGGACCTTTAACGTTTACATAGTTTATGCTTCCTATAACTTTTTATATAATATGCCATTTGGATTACTCTAAATGATTATTACACTTCCGTTTGTCATTTGTTTTACAAAATTGAAATTTGGCACACCTGAAACAATTACAAGTATTATTGAATTTACACATGAGTTTGTAATAATTGCAGAGATGTGAACATGTTTCATTTTATGTTTATTAAATGTTTTAATGTTTAAATGGTTATTACCGTGCATCTGAGAGAAATGCAATTTCAATCCTGTGTATGTCCTGTACATATTGCAGTTTTGAGAATAAAGTTGACTTTGACGTATGATTTGGAAATGTATTTATCAATACAGTGATCTAGTGGTAACAGAACAAGGAGCTTCATAAGTGATCACGTTGACTATGAGCATTAATTTTTAACACATTTACCATATAAATATTAATTTTAACTGAATGTGGTGTGCAACATGAATAAAGTTTAGTTATTTTTACTAATATTTTATAATTTGATGTAAGTTTGTGTGTGCTTTTACTGGTAGAGTAATGCAGTAATTCACATCCCAGTTCCAGGTTGAGAAATGCTTTTAAGACAATAAAATGCACTGTGTATTCAAGACCAGGTTTATTGTTGTGTTTATTAATATATTGTATATTTATTAGGGCTTTAGGAAGTACTAAATAATTCATAGTTATACCTTTGGCGTCTCCCTACAACACACGTTTTCTATAGGGGAAAGGAAACTGCAGTGACCACAGGTGTACCTGTTGAAATAGGTTATTTTATAATTTGGATTATGTCTTACTTGAGATAGTTTAACATTATCAAATATGACAAACTGTTACTGCTTTGAACATTAGCCTTGGGGCGGAGTTACAGATCCACAGGGAGTTTAGCCCCACTTTAAGAGCTTCTGGGTCGTGTTTCTCATAAAGATGGATTGAGCCGTGAACATCTGGAATAATATACATTTTCAATGTAATCAAACATCTCTAAAGTTCAGAGGGCATCTGCTAGAGCCTTTATCAGTTTCTGGTAAATATTTCTTCAAAGGGTGAGTCAGTAAGAGAGAATTCATAACATTCATCACTGCAGCACACAAGCTCAAGAGCAAATAAATCTATTTTATGATTTATTCATTAATCTGAGCTTGCAGCACTGCAAATAATAATCAAATCTATTAACAGATAGTTAAATAAATACCTCTTTTATGAAGAGAGGGACAATCTTCACGCCTGGGGGACAAAAAATAAAAAATCAGTCAGGGTTCAAGTCATTTTTCATGGAAAATGGTACGAATTGTCCTCAAGATGTAATCAGTAAGAGAGTTCAATAAAGACATCACTGAAGCACTCGACCCTCTGACGTATGCATTACTGACAAATTGATAGGAAGTTATCTTTAAGAGATACATTGTCACGCAAACCTAGACTAAAATAAGACCTGCTTAAACTGAAAACTGTCAAATTATTGCTTCAAATAATTCACCTTCTCCTGATCAATAAGTCTCCCATATAAAAGTAAAACTGTTGTGAGGAATTACAAACTACTGTAATTCACTTACCCCTATTACAGTATCATATCTTTATTCTCATCTTTTAAGTTTTATTTTAACTGCTTCCTGTTGCTTTACATGTACTGGTAGAACATTAGTAATTTTATATTATATCAGTCTAGTTATTACGGTAGGTTGTCTTGTCTTCATCTTTGTGCTTTAACAGGCAGAACCTCCTACAATAATCCTTAGTGTGTTTGTACAGAATAGGAAATATCTTTATGCATTTTTTTATTAAATTGTAAACTTTGCACATCTGGATTACCATATATTTAATGACTACACTTGGTGCTTTAGGGTCTTTTTGTGTGGCAATTTGATGCATTTGATGACAGGTTGGATTAATAACCATTTGGGTGAAAATGCACTTTTCAATTAAGTAATGAGGGGCTGTGAGACATGCAGGAAAAACTGATGATCACTGTCCAGAAGTCCTTTTGAATAGCACAAAATGTTAGCATTTAATAACTAACTTTTACGCTAAAAAGCTTTAAAAATATTGTTGCTTGGAGGCAACATGACAAGAGGTTTTTATTTTTAAAAAAAGTCAAGAACTCATTGAAACATTACCTTTGGCAGCCAAGCTCGTTTTTATGATCATGATTCTACTTTTGATCTTAGCTGATACTGTTATTGATTTTAATTGTTTTATTTGTTTTATTGACATTTAATTCTGTTGCACCTTGTAGCACTTTGAGATTTTCATTAATGAAAAGTGCGTTATAAATTGAATTCATTATTATTATTATTATTTAATGTTGCCAGTCTGGAAAAATAGAAAACATGTTCATTAGCATGCTACATGCTAGAAGGCGGTGTAGTCATGCAGCCACGTGACTGATCCACAGAACGTGTCCGTGGACAGCATAAATCAGGTAAAATAAATTTAAAACATCACATCATTTTTATTAAAAAGTGCATTCACACTCATTCAGATGATCAGGTCTGTGAAAAGTTATCATCACTGACACGATGCTAGCTAGCACTAGCGCTAAGCTAACTGCAGTCATCCATTAAATATTACTTTTAAATGTTGTGGCCGTGACTCAATACTTGCATAAAAACTCACGGGACATATTGTTGTGTAAGTTTAGATCGATGTCCAAACTACATTAGCAGAATTTAATGGTGGATGGTTGAAGATTGTTCCCAGTTCGGCGCCATAACCAACTGAGGGAAGCACATGGCCACAACATTAACTCAACTGCTCAGAGTTTAAAATACTGTAGTCTAAATATTGCACAATAAACAAGAAAAACATGTATAAAATAGTATTAAAATTAATAATCGATTAGAAACCTTACATCTGACAGAAAGCAGAACAAAGTGGATGAACCATGCTGGTTGTTTCAGCTTTTACATGTCAAGAAATAAGCTCCTCCCACTTTTTTCAATTTAATTTATTCATTTTACATTAAAACATAAAAAATAAAGGAAACAACATTTCATAAATATGTGAAAGAAAGAATACATAAAATGAAAGGCAGCAGAAAGAAGAAGAATTCTTATTATGTCTGCCCCCCTTTTTTTTTCAAAAACAAAACAATGATCAAACAATCAATTCAAAACATAATCATTATAGAAATAACAGATGAAAAGAGTAATTTTCACAATCAACAATAACTAGTACATTAGACGCTTACCGTATTTTCTGGAATATAGGTCGCACCGGAATATAGGTCGCTTTGGCCAATTATTGCCAAAAAATTGGAAAAATCCATAAACGGGTCGCACCTACGTCACGTCCTATAGCAGCGAACAGACCTGCATGTACCTGTATTTTAATCTTAGCAGGATTAACACCTAAAAATATATTTGTTAGCTGACATTATTGTAAGAGCCATAAATAGGTCGCACCTAAATATAGGTCGCAGAGCATGCAAAATAGACAAAAAGCCGCGACCTATATTCCAGAAAATACGGTAACTAAAGCTTTAGTAATTTGTTCATCCATCTTTAGTATTTTGTGAACAATTTAGATTTTATCATTTTTTTTTTAAAATTTAATCACAGGGTTAATATCTTTAGCATCAATTCCCAAAACATTCCACAATTCCACTCCCTGTATTGAAATAAACCGTCCCTTTAAACTGGTCCTATACCTTGGCTTTGCAAATATTTCAGTTCCCTTTAGACTGTAGCAGCTTTCTCTCTTAACGAAACACATTTGAACATTTGAGGGTAGTATAATCTCATGATCCCTATACATTACTAACAAAATATTATAGTCCACCAAATCATAAAACTTCAGTACTTTCAGTTGTTTAAATAATATATTTGATGGATGACAATAAGGTTTTCTAGAAATAATTCTCACAGCTCTCTTCTGTAAGATAAAAATAGAGTTTGTTATAGTTTTACAAGCTTTTCCCCAAACCTCCAGACAGTAAATTAAATGTGGAACAAAGATTGAATTATACAGCAAATAAAGAGCTTCATCATTCAACAAGTCTTTTAGTTTATACAACACAGCAATAGATTTAGATAACTTCATTTTAACATAATGTATATGCTAGTTCCATGACATCTTGTCATCAATAACTACACCCAAGAACTTCACCTCATTTACTCTACGTAGCTCGACACCATCAATTGTGATAGAAAAATTATCAGTTTTTTTATTACTAAATAACATGTAATTGGTTTTGTCTAAGTTTAATGATAACTTGTTTAATTTAATAATAATAATAATAATAATGAATTCAATTTATAACGCACTTTTCATTAATGAAAATCTCAAAGTGCTACACGGTGCAACAGAAATTAAATGTCAATAAAACAAGTAATAGAACAAGTAAAATCAATAACAGTATCAACTAAGATCAAAAGTAGAATCATGAGGAGGCAGAGTATGCTCGGTTGAAAAGAAAGGTCTTCAAGCCGCTCTTAAAGTCAACCACAGACTGTGGGACCCTCAGACAGTCAGGAAGAGAGTTCCACAGGCGGGGGGCAGCCACACTGAAAGCCCGGTCTCCCATGGTCCTTAATTTGGTTCTCGGAATGTGAAGGTAAATTAACGATCTCATTTTTTAGCTACTCAATCATTTGCTTCAAATTGACAGAATGCCTGCGAAAACCACTGCATGAAGGTTTATTTTATTTTTCAAACATTAAATCCAAAATAAACCGTTTGCAAGAGAAACCTGTTATTTGTAAACGAAAAAAAAAGCCTAGATTAGAAAATACATTTGGAACGGAAGTGTATATTGGCCACCAGAGGGCAGTAGACACATGAAAATAAACTCCATACAGTGTAATTTAAAGAGGTTAACGTCACATGTGGTACATATGGTGGAACGAAATTGTGTACTCAAGGTCCCAGTTACACTCAAAAATAACAAGAAACAGTATACAGTATGGTAAGTGTAACATTTTTTGGCTTTGTGAGTTACCACAGCTATAGATCAAAACCAACATTGTACAGTACAGTATAAGTATATTTGTTGATTTGAAAAAAGCATTTGACACTATTGACCACACCATTCTACTTGATAAATTGGAAAAATATGGTATTAGAGGACCAGCTTTGCAGTGGATATTCAGTTACTGTATTTGAAAGACAGAAAACAGTTTGTACATATCGATGATGTGAGATCTACCGGTAAGTGTGGCATTACTCATGCACTGAGAGCATGAATAAATTAAAGTAAATACAAAACAACGCCACCCTGGGAATTTCCCCCAGAGAATTTACCTTATCGCTTAAAGCCACGCAGGTTCGCTTTTGCACTGATTAAAACATCCGGGACAACTGTTCAAAATAACAATGATTTATTATAATTAATCTAAACATTTGTCAATATACCATCCTTAAAATACAGTGTTTATTTACAATAAGTCACTCAGGAAATAGTTAAAATTGGCATACTAACTACAACACAACAAAACAACTAAATAAACAAAACAAGATAACCCTTTAAACCCAACACACAAACACGGAATGATTTTCACAATTAAATACAGATCACCCTTCCACTGGTTCTGGCACTCGCGACATGCCGTAGGAAAGGCAAGTGGCCGCACTGACGTCACACCCTGCGCGTCACTGGAAGGGGAACGGTACGACACCACAGTCCACGATCCAAGCACTTGCACACAGCTTCCTCAAACGGAGTCGGCGAGGAACCAGAGTTGACGCCGGAAGGAAAAAGAGCAGTCTCCGGAAACAGAGCAGCAGTGGTCCCGATGTGGGGAAGACCTAAGAAAGTTAATAACTATTCTTCATACAGCTGCCACAAAATAGAGCTTAAAATGACAATTGTTTCCTTACCTGCCGATCTTCACAACCATGTACACACGCACACACACACTTGTGTATGAGGGAACGGAGAAGCGTAGCACCGCAGCACTTTACCTATGACAACACTTCCAATTAGAGTTTCTATCCGATCAGCTATTGTATATCAGCTATAGTACAGAGAGAGAGCGACAACACCTACCCCGTGAAGGAATAAACACCGGCCCGCACCTCACTCAGCGATGGGTTGCCTTGCACGGCCAACACCCACGGCCACCAGCCACACAGCGGGAGCACGAAGACGACCTTACTGACTGAATGCAGCAGCTACCTATATACCACGCCCACTGGCTCCTCGCAGCTGAGAACTATTGGTGTAATAATAATAATAATAATAATAATGAATTCCATTTATAATGCACTTTTCATTAATAAAAATCTCAAAGTGCTACAAAGTGTAACAAAGCAAAGATCAAAATAAAACAAGTGATAAAATCAAATAAAATCAATAATAATATTGACTAAGATCAAAGATAAAATCATGTGGATGCAGATTAGGCTTGCATTAATTAGGTGCCTTCCTCTATCACCACATAACCTATGTTTTGTCTGGAGTGCCACAAGGCTTGCTATTTGGACCTAAGCTATTTATCTTCTATGTAAATGATTTAATGAAGGTGTCCAGTATCCTTAAATGTGTTCTTTTTGCCGATGATACTGTACTTTCTTTTGTTTGGGTAAAGATTTGGAACAAATGTTTGAGTTGATGAATATTGAGTTTGTTAAAATACAAACTTGGCTTAAATTAAACAAGTTATCATTGAACCTTGATAAAACTAATTATATGATATTTAGTTTAAAAAAAAGGATAACTGTCGACGTTCCATTCAATATTGATGGTGTTGAGATAAACAGAGATAAGATAAGAGAGATAAGAGATTTTTTATTAACATTGCACCAGTAAACCAATACAACGTGATAATGTAAACACAGTCATCCAGAGGAGGGCAGAGAATGTTAAGCTGCTGCAATTCAAAACACATGCATGTTCATCAGCGCGGCCATCTCTCATCCGTCCTGGATGAAGAGCAAAACAGATATGGAAAAAGGAAAAACACAGTAGGTATCATTTGTGATATTCAAAAAAAGAATCTATCAAAAGATTGCCTGAGGACACTCCATGATAAAGTCCCAAAAACTCTATCAGCATAAGCACAACCACACGAGACATTGTTGCAGTTTTGACGACATGCAAGGAGATATAGAGTCTGCGAGTAACCCACTAAACAGTAGACGTCCAGGGGACGTCGAGGTGACGTCTATATAGAGCCCGTTGGTCGAAGACCAATTCTAGACGTCGCCCCGACGTGCAAACAAGGTCTATTTTTGACGTCTAAATATGACCGCATTTGTACGTTGTATGAACGTCAGTTTTGGAGGTGATCTGGACCATGTTCACAGAGTTAAACTTTTAGGACTTTAAAAGTGCAGTTAGACAATTGATTTAATAAGAATGTTGTTTTTTAATAAAATTTTAATGCATTTCCTCAATTTTTTTTTCTTTTTTTACAAATTAGACTTATCCGTCGTTTGAGAGTCCAATTCTAGACGTCGCCCCGACGTGCAAACAAGGTCTAATTAGGACGTCTAACTATGACCGCATTTGTACGTCGTATGAACGTCAGTTTTGGACATTATCTGGACCTGGTTCACAGAGTTAAACTTTTAGCACTATAAATTTGCAGTTAGACAATTGATTTATTAAGATTGTTGTTTTTTAATAAAATTTGAATGCATTTCCTCAATTCTTTTTTTCTTTTTTACAAATGTATATTATTTATTTGAAGAATATAATTATTGTTGTTGTTTGTTGTTGTTTGTTGTTATTCATTCATTCAACCTTTAGGCAGGTTCTCATTCGATCGACTCATTTACAAGAAACCTTTTATTCCACGACGTCGCGGTCACACATTCATTTCAGTAGGTGGCAGTACTTGTGTTTTTTGCTTTCTTCCATTAAAAAACAAGAAGAAGAACTTCGGAACTCGAGCGTTATGATTGGATTGGCGGAGGTATCACGTGATCATTCCAACCAGTCAACGCCTCTCTTGTTGAACCGCGCCACTGGCTTGAATCTCAACCGTTGTTGTTTACAGTATATTCTGTCTGTGCTGCGGTGATCACGGAGCTAAACTGTGTTCAGTTCATTTGTCACGGAACTCCTGCCCTAAACTTGCTGCAATCCATTCAGAAGTTGAAGGTAATTAGTTCTGTTTCGTAGCTTTGTTCTCTTGAATTCTGTGGTCACGACGTACATGTAGCTAACAGCTAAGCTACATTGTGCTAAGGTAAGCTAACTTGTGTCTACGACTGCGGCAGACGATGTAAAGGAAAATCGAACAGTACAGTTTAGAAAATAAGTTATTCTATCCAAGTAAGCCGTATGCTACGAGTTTTGTTTGTTTCTTTGTTTTGCTTTGAGACTATCGAGGCCTGCACGCGTCTCCATTAACACGCATGACTGCGGTAAAGTGAGGAGGCTCACTTTAGTTTACCGCAGTCACGCATGTGCTGAGCGGCCAGCGTTGCTGTACAGCTTTGGGCAGCATTTTTGTGAATTTTAGACTGTTGGAAAACTGTATTCGCTACAGTGCTTACTTCCTCCGCGTGTTACAACGCCATCGCGTTCCTGAATGACTAGGTATTAATATGCCGTGTCTTTTTTTTCTTCTTTTTGTGTGTGTGCACTGGGCGGGGGTC
>JBBPBX010024487.1:0-38237 GCA_038048925.1 Garcialebias charrua
TAAAATATACTTTAAAAATTTACAAAACTAAACACCCTACAGTATTTTTACAGTCATTGTTTTACAGTTAAAACAATGACTAATTAAAGTCTAATGTTAAAAGTAATTGTGGTTACCTTTAAAAAAAAAGATATTTTTGATTTAACAACTACAAATAATACCCGTAACCTGCATTTAACTTTGATTGTAAACTGTTTTTTTATTATAGAGCACATAACCAAATCCAATCTAATCCATATGGTATCAGTGAATGGCATTTTTAGGTGATTGTATCAGAATCTGCATCATAAACCGTGAGGAGCATGGAACATTCCAGTAATTTGTTCATAAAACGAGAAAAAACATTAGGAATGTATTTTAGAATGAGTTTTGTCCTAAATTATATACTCACCAAGTATCAAGCTTTGTGTTGTCCAAAGGCTTTGACTCCACATCTTTATGAGCCCCCGATTGCCTCCCAGTCAAACTTCAATTGGCCAATAACTCTCTCCCGTAGACGAGCACTGCATCTCCAACCAGCAAGGCTGAGCTGGTCCGTAGAGACTTCACCTTTCGCCTTGGACTTCTACATCCGGCACAACAGGCACCTGCAAAACACATGGATCTTGTTAACCAAATAATGATTAAACATTCATTTACAGTACAGTATTTGGAAATCTATAGTATATATTCATCTTTGCAATGAATATGTCTAAGCCTATTTTCTATAGCTTTATTGCATACCATCAAGGGGTATCATATCACTTATCTATCATTTATGTGTGCAATCAAAAGATGTAGAAATAAATTGTATTGTAATGATTTCCAAATGGATCAATAACATATAGTATCCATGCATTCAGTTAATTACCATGTCATCAGGGTCAGACAACACTTGAACAGAGATGGGTGGAGCAACAAGTGTACAGCTGGTGTTGAGTGGATGGAAGCAACGCTGAGATCCGATCGCCACATCTTTAGACTTTTTCACAACTGCTAGAAGCTCTGTAAAAGAAAAAGAAAAAACAAGGGGCAAATGAACAAAAATTGTGTGTCACTATACAGTACAGGATGTCGTGAGACCATTCAAAATTTACATTAGTCATTTGTGCAATGAAGAGCTGAGATATAAAGGAGGAACAGGAAGTAGAAGACAAGGCATTCTCCATTTCCACATCTGGTTTTAAAAATCAGTGTCTTAATTGCTTTACTCAAACTACTTAGAAATTACCTCTCAAGGCTAGGTTCTGAGTCCGATCCAGTTGTGTCAGATGGGAGGGGTTGGCTTGAAGAGCTGAGAGCAGAGAGGCACAGCTGATCTCTGACAACCTGCAGAGTCTGAATCAAAGAGAACATGTGAGTGAGCTGAAGTCAATAGTCTGCAGCTTCCAACAGGATGGAGGAGAAGAGAAGATGGACGAGAGCTCACTCTGAAGAGTTCACACAAACACCTCTCTTCCTCCTGTCACATCAATCAAGTGATGCAGCACATGCAGACAGCTGCACTTGTGGCAGTAACATGAAGAAAAGTGAGCGAGACATTTTCTTCTAAACAACATCACTTCATCATTCTCCTTTCTGGCAGCAGTAAAGAGAAGCAGGTGAAGTGTGAGAAAATAAATCAACATCAAGTTATAAAGTTGTATTTTCTTCTTTACTTGTTAAATGCTGACATAAGTGGAGCTCAGGAACTGTTTGGTTCCTCCTCAGCCTCTTGTTTAAGCAGCTACAAAAACAGTCATGTTGCCGAAATACGTATTTAAAGTAAATTAGTATTTCAGCCTGGCTGCGGTTATTGTTCTGCTGGCTAGTGAGCGCATGTGTGTTAACAGACATGCGACACAAACAGCGTGAGGATGCGTGGCCTTGTCTCTTTGAAAAACCATCCAGGAACTAAGCCAAAAAAAAAAAACTCGTAGCATACTGTATATGGCTTATTTAAACGCTAGAATAACCTAACCTGCAGTGTTTTACTTGCCTCAAATTATCTGCCTCAGCAGCACACACCAGGGCTGCCAACTTTTCAAAAAGCCAAAGAGTGAGAATCTTGTTTTTGTGTGTGTGTGGGGGGGTTGCGGCAGCGCGGCAACAGGGTTTGATTGTGCTGGTGAGCTTCACCTGCCCTCATCCTGTTGGCTACATCCTACAATAGAAATTGACTGAAAATGACTCCCTACACTCTACTTTATAGATCTGTGTCAGATTGAAAGACTATTTGATGTTTGAATATGTATGGAGGACCAAAACTGACATAATTAGAAATAAAAAGTAAAAAGAAATATATTAATGGACGAATAAATAACTAAAACATATAAAAACCAATAAATAACTTAAAATGCACCAATTTAATAAAAAAGGAAACCTTTCCTGGATCAGCTCTTCTCCTATTGGTCAACAGACAGGATAAAGCAGGATCCACGTGCAGATGTCTGTGCGGCCTCAGTTTAGTTTAAGGTTTAGTTTAAAACAAAAGCACAGGTGTTTTCCTGTTTGCTTTGTTTTAAACTAAACTTTAAAACTTTAAGTTCATATATTCATTTAATGGTCTATTTATGTATTTCTGCTTTTATTTCTAATAATGTCAGTAAGTCCTCCATAAATGTTAGTATTTACCACCTTTTTGACTGTGTTTTAACTGTTACATTGTATGAAGAGCATTTTATGATGTAGGTTTAGTCAAAAATGACAAGAGAAAAGTTAGAGACATTCTTCATTTTCCAGTGGGTTTAGCAGAAAATGTACATATCAACAGCAAAACAGCAACAAAACATATAAATACAGTGCCTAAATGTTAAGAAGAGTAGAAAACAATTGAATTTTAAGTGTTTTGAACTGTGTGTTCTTCACACAAAAAGCTGGGAACAGGTGGAATTCCTCAAGTGGTCAGAGGTATCAGTAATAATTGAGAGGCTATTTCTACTGTGTTCTTGGTGTTAAAAAATAAGCTTTACCTTATCTTTCCATATTCTCCATCATCTAGCAACTTGTTCAGCTTAGCCCTGGTGGTGAAGCCAATGTTCAGCTTTCTTCCTGCCAAACAAATAGAGCTAACATAAATACTGTGTTATGCTAATGATCAGAGACATATTGGACAAGAAGTCATGTGCTGTTGGGCTACTGGGAAAGTCCATCCATCCATCCATCATCTTTACCCGTTTCTTCCATTTTGGGTCACGGGGGTCGCCGGTGCCCATATCCAGCAATCACAGTGCAAGGGGCAGGGTGCACCCTGGACAGGTCGCAAGTCCATCACAGGGCCACATATAGAGACAAACGAGACAAACAACCATTCACTCTCTCACTCACACCTAGGGACAATTTAGAGTTACCAATACCAATTTGGTCTGTGGGAAAGTCATTCTTAATAAAATTAATAAAACTTAGCAGGTTTCTCATCAGGAGGTGACACCATATTGGGTTCCCCCATACTCACTTGTAATATTAGGTATCAAAAATAATCATGAATGATTTTCCAACACTTACCTGGTAAAGGGTTTGCCTTTTCTTTAAAGGGAAAGTCACGAGCCTGTTCACAGCCCTGCAGGGCTGTTGGCAGCATGAATTCTTCGCACACAGCTTGCGAATGAATTTAAACATCTGCAACACAGACATTTACAAATGTAAGACAGTGGGTAAAATGTGTTGTACAAACTCCCGGGGCGTCGTCACTACACAAACAAAAGGAACCTGGAGTTTCCACAAAGATTAAAAGAAACATTTCTAATAACTACTAGATAAACTTTTCTGCTAAACAAGAAAAATATTATAAATATGATACATTTTGATCAAATTAATTAAACAACAACCCTGTTACACGACACTGGTAGTGGTGCATTACCACCACGAACTGCTGAGGAAGTGGACAGAAACAATGCAAACAAACAAACAAACACATTAATTAATTAATCATTATTTTACAGGTTTGACTCGAACTTGATCTGATCTTAGTCTAAAAGAAAGATGAAAGGTGGTGGGCCGTGCATTATTATATATATTATATATCAAGGACTGCCAGGCCTTTAATTGTGTCCAGCATCAGAACAGCTGAAGTGAACAGGAGAGGACAAACATGTCTCCTGTTTCTGCAGATGTTCAGCTGACCAACATCTGGCTGCAGTGGAGAAACGTTCAGGAAGTAGAAACTAATTCTCTCCAGGGGCCTCATGTATCAACCATGCGTGCGCACAAAAACATTGCGCACGTCACTTCCCACGCAAAAGCCCGTATGTATCAAAACTGAACTGAACGTGAATATATGCGCATCCAGGTACATATCCACGCAAGCTCCCGAGCAGGCGTACGCACGTTTCTGTGGTTCTTGTTCCTTTGGCGACACTTACAGGTGTTTCAGAGAAACTGAAGCCCCACAGTCTGTGGTTGACTTTAAGAGCGGCTTGAAGACCTTTCTTTTCAACCGAGCATACTCTTCCTCCTCATGATTCTACTTTTGATCTGAGTTGATACTGTTGTTGATTTTAATTGTTTTATTATTTGTCTTATTGACATTCAAATATGTTGCACCTTGTAGCACTTTGAGATTTCCATTAATGAAAAGTGCGTTATAAATTGAATTCATTATTATTATTATTATTATTTATTATTATTAACAGTTCAAGATGTGAAAATGATTAATATTCCCTCCAAACACACGATTAACAAGTATTACATCCACATGACGCAGTGAAATAAAGGACGCGCAACGTTGTGCCAAAAATAAATTTAACAGGAACGGATTCATTCAGCCTTACTGGAGGTTATAATAAATAGTGTAACACGCAGAGCATTTATTTAGAAACAGATATAGTTTTCCGATCTAGGATATGGCTTATCAGCCGTTTTCAGAAATAATAATTTTCCAGTTTGGCACTGCATGCTGCGCTCTGGGGAGCCGTGCATCACGCGTGCATACAGAAGCAGCGGTCAAACTGTTCCACAGAGGGAGCTGCAGGTCGATCGGGACTGTGCAGTCCAGTCCACACAAAGCCGGATCATGTCCAATGGAATGGTCTCATCCATATGTTTCCAAAGGCTGAGTGGTCGCGCTTGGAGCGCGCGCGCACCCTCACCGGTGTCGACACGGCAGCTGGAGGTGTTTCATTATCTGCGTTTATTGTAGATTTCTCCAAAATGACACGTGAAAGTACACCTTATATAACTTGTAGGAGAGCAAAAGCTTCACAGACAGACTGCGCACAGGGCTGCGGGGCGCGCGCTGCGTCTGGAGACTCCAACATCATGTCATGAAAAGTCTCCACCAAGACGCACAGACTCGTTTCTTCACATCATCTACATAAACAAAGATCTATGTTCTAGCAAACATCCAAGTAAGTTCCTCTGTGTTTACAGTAATAATGGTAATAAACTCGTGCGCAAAGTTAATATTTCCACACAGAATGAATGAATGAGCCGGTTCGCGCACCACAGCAGGGTGCGCGCGCACACAAATACCGACAATCACTCGTTCTTTGCATGATGAACACATTTTATTACTATTCTTACTTAGGATGTTTGTCCTCACTCATATTATATTGAATTCATTATTTTCCCGAATCTAGAAATGATTTCTGATCGCGCAGGGATCAAACAAACATGTCCTTCACACATGCAGGAAGTAATTTGCATCTGTTTAACATATGTAAATGAAGGCGTGTCAGGGGAGGTGTCTCACGTGCGCTCAGTTCCACGTCAATTGTGATGTACAAAAGGAATGTGCGTGGATTCAGGTGTACGCACAGTTTGATAAATCTGGATCTTTTTGTGCGTAGACACTTTTCTGGATTTCACCGTACGTCACTTTTCAGTAGGAAATCCACGCAGGTTTTTGATACATGAGGCCCCTGGACTCTGTGTCTGTTTGAAGCTCAGCAACGTTCTTCAGAGTCTCCCACTCTGAGTGCAGCCTCTCAAACGTTGGTTCTGCTGAGTTCTGTCCACAGAACCTGCTCCACATCTCAGGTCCAGATGTTCCACTCAGCTGCAGTTTTAGCTAAGCGTTTTAGCATCCGTAGCTTTTAGCAACGGCAGGTTTTGTTCATTCAAGCGAACAGAGCTAACAGCTAGCAAATAAACAAAACAGAACCGATTACTGTACCTTCAACTTCCAACTGAATGTCCAGTCGTCGTCCAGAGTCAGACCAGTCGACGTCTAATAAAAAGCAAGTTTTACGAGCGCTCCGAGACAACAACAGTTTCTTGTCCAACAGTTGAAAAGGAAATGGCTACATTTGAACGAAGCGCGCGCGAAGCAAGAGGCGTTGATTGGTTGAATATGATCACATGATACTTCCTGCGATAAACAAGAGTGGCGTTGATTGGTTAGGACAAAGTTCACATGCAACCTGACAAGCAAGAGTGGCGTTGATTGGTTGGAACGTATATGATCACGTTCTACCCCCAATCCAGTCATAACGCATGAAGACCACAACAGAAAAATGGCAGAAAGCAGTACTTCACGTTTCACGTACGCCTGGATAATAATGATGATAATAATAATACCCTGATGCATGCTCAATAATAATAATAACAATATACTATATAATATATATATAATACAATAATAATAATAATATATATATATATATATATATATATATATATATATATATATACAGTATATACAACAATATAAAAAAAACTGACAAAACGTTTAAAACAGAAGTACTAAAAATAAACCAGTGTGAAAATACTTTGTGTAAAATATCTTGGCCAAAAGTTTAAACAGAAGTATAGATTAAGTATACTTAGACTTTTAGTTTATTTTTAGTATAAGTCAAGTATTGTGTAAAATAAACTTGGCTAAGTATACTTTTGATAAGTACCTAAAAAGTAAACTGAAAGTATACTCTTATTTTTTTAGTTTAAAATTAGTGTACTTTAAGTATACTTTCATATACTACTTTTTGGTAAGGGAGTCCACACACACTCTTCAAAGGTAGGGTCACGGTTATAAAACCCCGGATGTCGTCACCGCCTCCTGGAACCTGGAACCGCCTTGGACTACCTACACTACCACGTGACCCTCCTTTCTGCCAATGAATCAGCTTCAATGTAAACATCAAATGTTGGGTCTGTTGAATTGTGCAGGCGTGTAACTGTTCCCTAGTGAAAACAAAGCCCGAGAGAAAAGCGTTCTGCCTTGTGTCACATTTCACATTATAAGGCAGAATTAAGTGAATACAAATAATGGAGCATAGTGGGTGTAATGTAATACTGATAGAAATATATTTCACTACAGATGTGACCTGATCGCGCCGACATAATTTAAAAATACATAAATAGCCTTCGTGTTGACTCGGGATCTATGCTAATGTCTGTTAGCAGTTGTCGGCAGATAGTCCAGCTCACGTCTGAGAAATATCTTTTTTAAACAGTAAATCATCCAAAACTGTAATTAATAGACTCTCCCCGAATAAAAACAAACTACAGATGTGACCTGATCACGCCAACATAATTTAAAAATACATAAATAGCCTTCGTGTTGACTCGGGATCTATGCTAATGTCTGTTAGCAGTTGTCGGCAGATAGTCCAGCTCACGTCCAGCTCACGTCTGAGAAATATCTTTTTTAAGCAGTAAATCATCCAAAACTGTCATTAATAGACTCTCCCTGAATAAAAACAAACTACAGATGTGACCCGATCGTGCCAACATAATTTAAAAATACATAAATAGCCTTCGTGTTGACTCGGGATCTATGCTAATGTCTGTTAGCAGTTGTCGGCAGATAGTCCAGCTCACGTCTGAGAAATATCTTTTTTAAACAGTAAATCATCCAAAACTGTCATTAATAGACTCTCCCCGAATAAAAACAAACTACAGATGTGACCTGATCACGCCAACATAATTTAAAAATACATAAATAGCCTTCGTGTTGACTCGGGATCTATGCTAATGTCTGTTAGCAGTTGTTGGCAGATAGTCCAGCTCACGTCCAGCTCACGTCTGAGAAATATCTTTTTTAAGCAGTAAATCATCCAAAACTGTCATTAATAAACCCTCCATGAATAAAAAGAAATTACAGATGTTACCCAATAGGCAGTAAGATGGTCGCTTAAGAAGTTTAAGGCCATCCAATCATGGATGTCAGCCAGGCAGTCAAGAATGGGTTGAATAGAGCTAGAGCCTCTGTGCCTCAGGGGAAAGTAAATTTGACAATCGGCGTAAAAATGAAAGGCTATTTTGTGTTTGCGGATAATAGCACCTAGTGGCAGCAGGTATAATGAGAAGAGAAGGGGGCCGAGGATGGACCCCTGTGGTACCCCCCACTGAAGCGCTGTAGCTGCTGAACTGAACTCTTTGATATTGACACAAAAGGTTCTGTCTGAGAGGCAGGACTCAAACCATTTGAGGGCAGACCCTGTGATGCCCACCCGCTGCTCCAGCCTAGAAATGAGGATGTTGTGGTCGATGGTGTCAAAGGCCGATGTAAGGTCCAATAAGAAAAGCAGCACAGAATCGCCTGCATCTGTGGCTGTGAAAATGTACTTGCCTCCTGTCCTGTGTGCTGTTAAAGTCAGTGGGTTCCCTATTGTAAGGCTTAAGAGTGTCTTCATTGGGTTTATCTCACACAGTGTTAAGAAGGGCAGTCACAGAATGTGATTGAACACAAGTGCTCTTTGAAGCTGGATCGGAAAAGTATCGGCAGGTTTGATCCGATACCAGATACTTAAATAATGCTGGTATCGGATACCGATACTGGATTGGATCGGCCCCATCCCTAATGTAAAGTATCTATATAGTTTTTAGCATTTTTAGAGAGACACTTTCTAGAGAGACACGAACAGCCGGAAACAAATTCCTTGTGTGTGTCAACATACTTGGCCAATAATTCTGATTCTGATATACTTAAGTAAGGAATGGCACACTTTAAGGTGAGTAAGTGTTTTTGCATGTGCATCATATGACAAACCAACATTCACTTATGCACATATCTTAAGTTCCATTGCAAATTCATACATGTCATCCTCTTTTATTTATGTTTTTCTTCCTGGTTATTGGCTAAAAAAAGGCTGCTAGTAGTATATAAACATCCATCCATCCATCCATTTTCTTCCGCTTATCCGGGGTCGGGTCGCGGGGGTAGCAGCCTAAGTAGGGAGGCCCAGACTTCCCTCTCCCCAGCCACTTGGAGCAGCTCCTCTGGGGGAATCCCAAGGCGTTCCCAGGCCAGCCGAGAAACATAGTCCCTCCAGCGTATCCTGGGTCTTCCTCTGGGTCTCCTCCCGGTGGGACATGCCCGGAACACCTCACCAGGGAGGCGTCCAGGAGGCATCCTAACCAGATGCCCGAGCCACCTCAACTGGCTCCTCTCGATGTGGAGAAGCAGCGGCTCTACTCCGAGTCCCTCCCGGATGACTGAGCTTCTCACCCTATCTCTAAGGGAGAGTCCAGCCACCCTGCGGAGAAAACTCATTTCAGCCGCTTGTATCCGAGATCTTGTTCTTTCGGTCATAACCCAAAGCTCATGACCATAGATGAGGGTGGGAACGTAGATCGATCGGATCAGTATATAAACAATTAAAAAATATCCTTTGTGTGGAATGTCCAGTGGTTTCACAGATACGTATGAATAAATGAGGAGAAGCAGCGCCTGAAATAAGGATAAATGTTAGAAAAGTGCTAAGTAAAATGGAAGGTTTGTGATCAATCTGTATTATGAATAAAATAAATATTTGGATATTTTCAAATAACATATTTTTATGTAACACAGGCAACTATAAATGCATTGGTCAACAAAAAGCGCTGCCCAAGGCTGAGGACCTAATTGAGCATTGCCAGATGGAGGAGAGGTAAGCAAATTAAAGTGTCTGATGCTGTATTAGCATCTTTACTATTCATTATATTTAGACAAATAATTTTCTATTTATTCATAATGTAATGTCTTTTTTTGCAGCGAGAGATATGAGCTGGTTATGCAAGTGACAAGAGAACTAGAGAAACATTCAAATGTTTTAAGTAAAAAAACAGTAGACAAATAATGCTCTATTTATTCATAATGTAATGTCTTTTTTTGCAGCGAGAGATATGAGCTGGTTATGCAAGTGACAAGAGAACTAGAGAAACGTTCAAATGTTTAAAGTAAAAAAACAGTTTTGAAACCAAATTGTAAAAAGTACCAAGTTTTGTATTTTTCCATTTTCTTAAATAATATTTGTTTAACAGTTGAAACAAAAACACACAAGAAGAGACTTTCTTGCTGGTGAAGATTCTCAGAGACTCTTATTTATGCTTTTCTTTAAATTCTTCTAAAAAATACGTTATTACTGTAGAATAAATATTATATATTCAAAGTAGATGACATGCCAGGTTATGAAGATAGTTGGTTGTGGTTTGAGAACAATGCAAGCTTGTGAGGGGAAGGTTGTCAATGTAAACAATTTGCAATGGCTAGTTGTCCAACTACTGCATGAAAATATCAAGTTTTCATCCAATTTACCTATGACTGTCATGCTCTATTATGCACTGCTGAATAACCTTTGCTCCTGTGCAGTTTTTTCATTACAGTTATCAAAAGTGTGTAGAATTAATGAATAATGCTAATCAACCATGATTCAGATGGAAATCAGATGCATGGTAGATGCCAACTGGGAAAATATTTTGTGCTTCATGGGACAAGAATGTGTAGCAACAAAGAAGCCATACAGTTAAATTATTAATATAAAAACATATTTTATTTTATTAAACAACCTCTTTTGTTACAAAACAATCTTTACGAAAATGGTTCATCATTGTGATTTTTTAACCTGTTAACAGGTATTTTCTATGAGAATAAGCATTTCTTTTTAATACTTCTCAGTAATATATTTTAAATCCCTGTCTAATAGTATACATCAGTCTGTCATGAAACCCTCCTCCAGGAGTTTGTTGTCCCTCACTGATTTCCCTTTATATTTTGCCTCTTGTCCTCAAGTCTTTGTCTGAGCAGTGTGCCGTCTACCCAGCCTGTGTGATGTCCCTGTTCCCTTGATTTCTAGTTCCATGCAAAGTAATTTTTTGTACCTCCTGGAAAGCCTTTTTGTTGCATGTTAAATAAAGCTTTAAGATTATTTTTGAAATACACCTGTGCCCTGGGTCATTCTGCCAGTATCCATCACAATGACATATTCATTGATGAGGAGTGATTACGGTTGATTATGTTTCTCGCATAATTAATAAAACTGATAAATTAAAAACAAATAAGTAAATAAAGTCATTGAAGCATAAGGCATAAACATTGATGAAAATGTATTTTAATTAAGTTTCACAAATCAGAAAAAGGTTTCACAAATCCCAAACCTTTTTTTAAATATCCTCCTATTAGTGTAGAATAATCTAGTCCAGGTTTGAAGAGTCCAGGGGCCTCATGTATCAACCATGCGTGCGCACAGAAACATTGCGCACGTCACTTTCCACGCAAAACCCCGTATGTATCAAAACTGAACTGAACGTGAATATATGCGCATCCAGGTACATATCCACGCAAGCTCCCGAGCAGGCGTACGCACGTTTCTGTGGTTCTTGTTCCTTTGGCGACACTTACAGGTGTTTCAGAGAAACTGAAGCCCCACAGTCTGTGGTTGACTTTAAGAGCGGCTTGAAGACCTTTCTTTTCAACCGAGCATACTTTACTCCTCATGATTCTACTTTTGATCTTAGCTGATACTGTTGTTGATTTTAATTGTTTTATTATTTGTCTTATTGACATTCAAATATGTTGCACCTTGTAGCACTTTGAGATTTCCATTAATGAAAAGTGCGTTATAAATTGAATTCATTATTATTATTATTATTATTATTATTATTATTATTATTATTATTATTATTATTATTATTATTATTATTATTATTATTATTATTAACTGTTCATGATGTGAAAATGATTAATATTCCCTCCAAACACACGATTAACAAGTATTACATCCACATGACGCAGTGAAATAAAGGACGCGCAAAGTTGTGCCAAAAATAAATTTAACAGGAACGGATTCATTCAGCCTTACTGGAGGTTATAATAAATAGTGTAACACGCAGAGCATTTATTTAGAAACAGATATAATTTTCCGATCTAGGATATGGCTTATCAGCCGTTTTCAGAAATAATAATTTTTCAGTTTGGCACTGCTGCGCTCTGGGGAGCCGTGCATCACGCGTGCATACAGAAGCAGCGGTCAAACTGTTCCACAGAGGGAGCTGCAGGTCGATCGGGACTGTGCAGTCCAGTCCACACAAAGCCGGATCATGTCCAATGGAATGGTCTCATCCATATGATTCCAAAGGCTGAGTGGTCGCGCTTGGAGCGCGCCGCGCGCACCCTCACCGGTGTCGACACGGCAGCTGGAGGTGTTTCATTATCTGCGTTTATTGTAGATTTCTCCAAAATGACACGTGAAAGTACACCTTATATAACTTGTAGGAGAGCAAAAGCTTCACAGACAGACTGCGCACAGGGCTGCGGACTGATGTCATGAAATGTCTCCACCAAGACGCACAGACTCGTTTCTTCACATCATCTACATAAACAAAGATCTATGTTCTAGCAAACATCCAAGTAAGTTCCTCTGTGTTTACAGTAATAATGGTAATAAACTCGTGCGCAAAGTTAATATTTCCACACAGAATGAATGAATGAGCCGGTTCGCGCACCACAGCAGGGTGCGCATACCGACACACAATCACTCGTTCTTTGCATGATGAACACATTTTATTACTATTCTTACTTAGGATGTTTGTCCTCACTCATATTATATTAAATTCATTATTTTCCCGAATCTAGAAATCATTTCTGATCGCGCAGGGATCAAACAAACATGTCCTTCACACATGCAGGAAGTAATTTGCATCTGTTTAACATATGTAAATGAAGGCGTGTCAGGGGAGGTGTCTCACGTGCGCTCAGTTCCACGTCAATTGTGATGTACAAAAGGAATGTGCGTGGATTCAGGTGTACGCACAGTTTGATAAATCTGGATCTTTTTGTGCGTAGACACTTTTCTGGATTTCACCGTACGTCACTTTTCAGTAGGAAATCCACGCAGGTTTTTGATACATGAGGCCCCAGGTGTTGTGGTTTCTGAATTGGACCAGGTCTAATATGGTCCAGTAGCCTAAGAAATGATGAAAAAAAAAAATTTTGTTGAAGGTTCACAAATCAGAAAAAGTGTTCACAAAGCTAAAACTTAATTTTATATATTCTTCTATTAGTCTAGAATAATCTAGTCCTGGTTTGAAGAGTCCAGGTGTTGTGGATTTTGAGCTGGACCAGGTCTAATATGGTCCGGTGGTTTAAAAAGTGATGAAAAACAAACCTTGTTGAAGTTTCACAAATCAGAAAAAGGTTTCACAAATCCCAAACCTGTTTTTAAATATCCTATTAGTCTAGAATAATCTAGTCCAGGTTTGAAGAGTCCAGGGGCCTCATGTATCAACGGTGCATACGCACAAAAACCGTGCGTACGTCACTATCCACGCAAAACTCTGTATGTATCAAAACTGAACTGAACGTGGAAATGTCCGCACCGCCACGGCAGCTCCAGAGCAGGCGTACGCACGTTTCTGTGGTTTGTGTTCCTTTGGCGACACTTACAGGTGATTCTGGAAACTGTTCATGATGGGGAAATAATTATTATTTCCACCCAAACACACATGATTAACAATTATTACATCCACATGGACGCAATCAGAATATAACCTGCAAAAAATATAAAAAACAGAAAGACTGAATAGTTCTGCACAGCTTAAATTCTTGTTTTTTGTTCATTTTTAGCTGTTTTAGCAGTTGAAGAACGTGATGCATGATGGGACAAGACGACATTCCTCTGTTGCAGGGTATATTTAAATGAAAACAACGTTTTTCTTTTTTTAATTCATTCCAGATTTAAAGAACACAAGAAAACTATTTAAAAAAACCCACAAGAAATCCTCTTTTGCCTTCATTTCATGTATTGTTTCATTTCATGTTGTTCATTCTAAATAGTTTTCTTGTGTTCTTTAAATCTGGAATGAATAAAAAAAAAACGTTGTACCATGCGGGATTCGAACTCATGAGGTTTGGGACGAAAGGCGAACACGCTACCCACTGACCTATCTAGGCATGTTAAAATAGCTGGGTCAACTTCTCATTTAAAAGTGGACGGTTTGTTGTGCGCTGAGCGTGCCAAACAAAACCTTTTTCTGTGCCTCTCTACGTCACTCAGAAGTGTCTCCAGTTCACAATCCGTGAAGTTCCTCTTTTTTCCACGTTTCGACATGATTTGCAATAGAGCAAAGACGACATTCCTAACGTGCAGGGCAAATTTAAATGAATTTGCATATTTATATGGAGGCGTGTCAAAGGCGGAGTCGGCCACTCTCTCATGTGCGCTCAATTCCACGTTGGTTGTGATGTACAAAAGGAATGTGCGTGGATTCCGGTGTACGCACAGTTTGATACATCTGGATTTATTTGTGCGTACGCAGTTTTCTGGATTTGACCGTACACAACTAGAGTAAGAAATCCACGCAAGTCTTTGTACATGAGGCCCCAGGTGTTGTGGTTTCTGAGCTGGACCAGGTCCAATATGGTCCAGTAGCCTAAAAATGATTTTAAAAAAATAAAAAAATTGTTGAAGTTTCACAAATCAGAAAAAGGTTTCACAAATCCCAAACCTGTTTTTATATATTCTTCTATTAGTGTAGAATAATCTAGTCCTGGTTTGACGAGTCTAGGTGTTGTAGTTTTTGAGCTAGAGCAGACTAAACCCACTCACGGTACTGAAAAATTAGTTGTAATATCCCTTTAAGCATTGCCGAATCGGAAGCTGGAATCGTAAGCTAACTTCAGCTTCGTCTCTTTTCTCCACCCTGAACACAGTTCTACACCTCAATGAACCTTCACCTCTGGAAGCCTCAACTGAACTGTGTGAAAAATTCCACCATTTCGTTTTAGAAAAATTTGCGAACACCCGGGCACTCATTTCTCCACCAGCTCATGTTCCATCCATCCCATCTCAGTGTGTAGCTGTGTTTGACCAATTCCAGCCTCTACTGAAAAAACCTAACCTTGACCCCTCGGTGGTGTCCATCTTCCGACCTGTCTCCAGACTCCCATTCATTTCCAAACTATTGGAAAAAATTGTTGAGTCTCAGTTGAAATGTTTCCTGGACGACCACACCATCCTAGAGGTTTCAATCTGGCTTCAAATCTCTCCATAGCACTGAAACTGCTCTGCTGAAGGTCTTTAATGACATTTTCACAGCCACAGATGCAGGCGATTCTGTGCTGCTTTTCTTATTGGACCTTACATCGGCCTTTGACACCATCGACCACAACATCCTCATTTCTAGGCTGGAGCAGCGGGTGGGCATCACAGGGTCTGCCCTCAAATGGTTTGAGTCCTGCCTCTCAGACAGAACCTTTTGTGTCAATATCAAAGAGTTCAGTTCAGCAGCAACAGCGCTTCAGTGGGGGGTACCACAGGGGTCCATCCTCGGCCCCCTTCTCTTCTCATTATACCTGCTGCCACTAGGTGCTATTATCCGCAAACACAAAATAGCCTTTCATTTTTACGCCGATTGTCAAATTTACTTTCCCCTGAGGCACAGAGGCTCTAGCTCTATTCAACCCATTCTTGACTGCCTGGCTGACATCCATGATTGGATGGCCTTAAACTTCTTAAGTTTCAATGAGAAGAAGTCTGAAGTCATGTTGTTCCATCCCAACAGCTCACTCTCGAACCACGACATTGACCTTCTTTCCCTAGCCCCACTAGAAAAACAAAAGGTCACTAATCTGGGGGTGACAATGGACCCTTCCCTGAAACTTAACAGTCATGTAAACATGATTGTTAAATCCTGCTTTTTTCAGCTGAGGCGGCTGTCTAAGCTGAAGCCCATACTATCCAAAAAGAACCTGGAGACAGTAATCCATGCTTTCATAACATCGAGGCTCGATTACTGCAATTCACTTCTGTTCGGAATCAGTCAGTCCTCCATTGCACGGCTACAGCTGGTCCAGAATGCTGCAGCCCGATTCTTAACTGGTACAGGCCATAGAGAGCACATTACACCAGTTTTGGCCTCCCTGCACTGGCTACCCATTCACCTTCGGATCCAGTTTAAAATACTCCTGTAGGTCTTTAAATCTCTGAACAATTCCGCTCCACCTCATCTCACTGACCTTCTGCAGCCTTATGTCCCACCGCGCACTCTGAGGTCAGCAGACCAGATGCTTCTCTCAGTCTCAGATACTCGACGGAAGCTCAGAGGTGACGGGGCTTTCTCAGTTGCAGATCCAAGACTGTGGAATGAGTTGCCACTGAGTGTCAGGCAGGCTCCCTCACTCACAGTATTTAAGTCTCGATTAAAAACCCACTTCTATTCTCTCGCCTTTAACATGATGTGATTTGTTTTGATCCTCTCTGTAATATACACTGTTCACCATTTTAGGTTGCTATTTCTATCTATATTTTGTTTTTGTTTTCCTGTCTGCTTTGCTTGTTTGTTTCTATTGTACAGCACTTTGGTTGACCTTGTGTCTGTTTAAGTGCTCTATAAATAAAGTGGTATGGTATGGTATCTAAGGAGTAGGATTGTAATCCTCTGTCAGACCGGGTCAACAACATTGTGAATTATCTGTACTGGTCTGTGATCTCAACCCCTCCTGACCACCCTAATCTTATAGTGTCTAAATGGCTGTCTCTGCTCAACCACATTGTGAACATCCATTAACACAGTGATGATCTCTTCCCTCGTTGTTTGCATCCAAGGCTTATAGGACATGCAGCTAGGATAAAATGGCTAAAACCGAGTAAGTTGTTTATATTTTATAGGTGAAAATGTTTATTTATAAATAAGAATCGTTTACATCAAAAATGTTTAAAATGATGCACTGTACTTTCAGATTCCAAGCTGATGGTCAGACTGGAAAAGATTGTTTCTGCAAAATCGCTCTTGAAAGACTCTCTGGAGAAGAACAAACATATTCACTCGAAGCCTTTCACAGTCTGTTGAATCACTTCGCTCCAAAGACATACTCATTCTCCTACAGAGGTCAACTGTGCAGGTAATAATGAAAAATTTGGCATCTAATAAATGTAATATTTCAGAAATTAAAAGATACTTAACCCCACAAATCCTTATTAGAACATTGATTGCTGTTTTGCATTTTAACAAAAATGCAGCAATCGACAATGGCTGGAAAACCTCCCTTTGAATTGTCCTTTCCAAAGTGTAAAAAAAGGACATTATGTAGTCAGGAAGATACTAGAGCAGGGGTGTCAAAGATACGGCCGGATCCGGCCCGCCAGGAGGTTTAGTCAGCCAGAGGATAAGTCAATTTTTTTTTTAAAGAAGCGTTTTCTTAAAAATCTGCAGTTCTTATGTTGTCCGCTAGAGGCGCTGCACTTTAGTCAGTTCCTACTCAAACACAGTGGCTGTGTCCAGCCTAGCTGGGCCGAGTAGGCCACGCACTCACAAGGCCGGGTGGGCTGGACGAAACTGCTGAAATGGGATGGTCTAGCCTTCAGGTTTGCGTGATTACGTACTTCCGCCTTACGTGCGGCAAACGTGTTTTAATCAGTGCCCACGTAGTTCCACCTAGTTTGTTGCTCGTGAGAAAAACAAATGGATCCAGAATCTGTGGTTTGTATTTTTTTTTTAGCTCTGTCCGTATTGAAGCAGCTTTGACAATTTTTTGGTCGATGCAGGAGATACCCGTTTTTAAGGCTGGCAACTGATCCGAATATGGTAAGTAGAAGCTCTGACATGCCGTTGTATTGCTATAAATGGTAGCATACAGCTAGCTGTAGCTCGTGCTTATTATTAAAACATTAATCACATCTGTTTCGGTCGTAAATGAAATTCAATATTACTCTGTCGTACATAACACTTAACTTTTTCCACTATTATGTCCCATGGCAGAAACATGCATTTATATACCGTTTGTAATTGTACAAATACTTTAAACTATTGTTGAGTGGCATTAAAAATTATGTATTATATAATTATATAATTTTTGTGTGTGTGTGAGACGGTTGTAATGAACAAGAGTGCTCATTTGATTCCCTTTTGTAGCGAGTTATATTCTAATATATGTTTTTGTTGTTTGTTTGATTTCAAGACAAGGCCCCAGTACTGCAGAATTAACGTCACAGTTCTAGTTCTCCATAGATTTTTTGATGACGAGGACACCATACCAGACAGTGGCGGCCGCCACTAGAGGGCGCTAGGGGCGCCGCCCCTCCTTGGACTGCAGCTCTTCTTCACCATTTGAAGATTTCTTTTTTTTTTTTTTTTTTATAAAAGTGAAATAATAAAATAAAAATATTTCGAAATGCATGCATATATGTTTTTAGTTGTGTAGGATAAATATTTTATGAGTAATGATTGTTTCAAAAAACGTTTTTTGATTGTGACGTACTTCCGGTTTCACCGCTCGGCGCCGCCTGCGGCTATTCCATTGAATCTAATTGTATAACTAGCGGCCGCTAGCGGCGTAGTTAGTTTATGTCCCATCTGTCCAAAATTATTGAACTGTACAGGTCGCATTTTCCGTCGCCCTCGAGCCTGGACTCGTCTCTTATCGCCACGGATCGCCAGCGGGTTCCGGTTCGAGCCGAAGAGGGAGGGGGAGCGGGGGACCATCTATGTTTACACAGTCAGAGCTGATCACACGCAACTAGCGACGTTGAAACTTATGGTGCCTTGTTTCTACACAGGTAAGCAAGTAATAATTAGTGACTTTAATGAATCTCTAAGCGCACATGAGCAAAGTTTTGAGCTGATCTCATCTGTGTGCGTGTGACGTGGTGTCGTGTGTGTGTTGTTTGTTGTTGCAGTCAGTCACAGTAGCTACTAGCTGTGCTCATCATGGTTGTGGTGTACTGCAACATTATAAAAGTTGCTACTTGCTAAACCCAAATGTGTGAAGACGACTCCTGTCTGTCCATCTTCAGCTCATCATGAACTGTTTACTCCTCAGAGTGTCTGTCTGTGTTAGTTAACTTTTGTCTCGTTTCGTTTAGCAGCAGTTGCAAATTTTCTGATGAATAAATCTGAATGAATAAATAAACTTTAGTTTTAGTTTAGTTAAACTTTAGTTTCATTATAAGTTGTGCTGTTGTTTCAAAGACACTCTAAACTTAAATAAATCAAGTAGCAGAAAGATTTAAGCATTTGAATTTTTCATGTTATGAAACAGTGATTATATAATTATTTGAATTTAATTTTAATATTATAAAGATCACTGTGGATGGAATGCAATTGAAATAACCTGGATATTATTATTTATGTTGTATTAAGAAAGTTAAAATGTGATTACATATGTGTACACAAAGCACTTCAAGCAATGTGGAAAATGCTAAAAAAAAATACATAATTAATGTGCCTTCTGTACTTTCTTTACAGAAAAAAATCCACACAACACCTTCATCTCTACACATCTACCACCTGTGTAACAGACAGAGAGACAAAATGGAGCAGGAGACATTAAATAATTCAGTGAAGTCACTGAAAACAACACCTTTTGAGAGAAGAACAAATCAGGAGAAGATGGAAGTGAAAAAACTCGGACCTGATCGACCCATCATCCAAATTACTCAGCAGTCCAAAGACAGAGGGAGACAGTACACTCGATCTTTTTCCAGGACCTGGTTTAATAAGAAGGCTTGGCTAACTGCATGTAACGAGGCTAATGCTTTATTCTGCTTTCCCTGCCTCCTTTTTCAAACTTCAGGATCTGACGCAGTTTGGATAAAGACAGGCATGACTGATTTAAAGCATTTTTCAGAAAAAGCTAAGAAACATGAACAATCTGCGGTCCACATGAGCAATGCACTACGACTGGCTATGTTTGGAAGGGTAAACATTGCATCTCAGCTTGATGAAGGCTACAGGGTAGGGATCCGTAAGCACAATGAGGAGGTTGACAAAAACAGGCACATTCTTTCAAAAATAATAGACTGTGTGAAGTTCTGTGGTGCATTTGAACTTGCTCTGCGTGGTCATGATGAAAGTGAAAGCTCAGAAAATCCAGGTATTTTTAGAGGACTGGTGGATTTTGTAGCATCACTGGATGCAGTTCTACATGAGCACCTGCAGACTGCCACTGTGTTTAAGGGAACATCCAAGGCTGTGCAGAATGAACTCCTTGATTGCATGCTGTCAGTTTTGAGAGAGTGCATCATTGAAGAAATCAGGAGTGCAGACTTTGTCTCCATCCAGGCTGATGAAACAATGGACATTTCCACTCAGTGTCAGCTGGTGCTTGTGATCCGCTACATTGACAAAGCCCATCATGTCCAAGAGAGGTTTTTTGAGTTCATACCTCTCCAAAGTGCCACAGCTGATTCCATCGCCACAGCACTTCTGGATAGGTTGAGCACCATTCTCCCTGATGACCAGAAGAGCAAGCTCATTTCACAAGCATATGATGGTGCGAGTGTCATGAGAGGAGCCACAGGTGGTGTACAGAAGAAGATCCAAGATGTCTATGTAAATGCACACTACGTCCACTGCTATGCTCACCAGCTTAATCTTATCATGCAGCAGGTGACTTCCCATATCTCAAAAGTGAATATTTTCTTCTCAGACCTGGCTGGATTCTCCAGCTTTTTTTCAAGATCGCCAAAGAGAACCAGCATTCTCGATGAAGTGGTGGCCCACAGAGTCCCAAGAGCAAGCACAGTGAGGTGGAACTTCCACAGCCGAGCTGTGAACACTGTTTTTGAGCACAAAGAAAAACTGCTCCAGTGTTTTGAAACCATCAGGGACTCAGGACAGTTTGATCCTACCACTGTTAGAGAAGCTGGAGGCTTTGTGAGACTGCTGGAGGATGAAAGCTTCAGCTTTTTCCTGAAACTGTTCCATCTGGTGATGCCTCATGTGGACATTCTCTACAACCAACTCCAGAAGCGGACCATCGACTCAGTCTTTGTTCAGAGAATCATGCAGAAGTTCACAGACCACATTCAAGAAATCAGGTACCGGTAAACTGAAATTAATGTGTATGTTGTGCTGTTTAATATTACTGATACAGTATTTTGTTAATGTCTTATGATTGAACAACTTCACATTTCTTGTTATTTTACCTGGTGACTAAAAGATGAACACTGTTCTCTTATGGTCCTGCAGAGACTCACTCCCTACTCTTTGTGGAGAACACAGTGGCAGTGTATCCCAGATGGCCAAGAAACGCCGCACACTGGGCCCTGGTGAACGTCAGAGGATAGCTACAGAGGTGAGCAGCTAAATGCATGATGTAGGCTTTTACCGTACAATGTTTTTCATCATAGTAGTTCTGTATTTTGAAAAAGTGAGGAGCACTACATCTTTCTAATTACAATGTCAATTTGAATTGTTGCTATTAAATGTACACATATACTCATAAATAAATAGATGTTAGAATTAGAAAGCTGACTAGCCATTTCCCTATCCTCTTGAATACCAGGAAAAATAAATATTGTCCATGCCCAATATTTTATTATTCATATGGAAGAGAAAGGTGCCAAAACCCACCCTTTCATATTTAGCATAATTGAAAAGCACAAAATCAGTCAGAGAATCTTTATTGCCATTTGCACCACATGTGGTACATGTGATGAAACAAGATTATGTACACAGGGTCCCAGTTACATCCAACAATAAAATGTAAGAGAAAACAGTAATAACATCTAAGATATGAACTAAGAAAAACATCAACTAACAATACACTAAGCACTAATATCATAGAAAGCATTACTCCAAACAGCAGCACAAACATGAGTCTGTATGAGCAGATGGGCACGAATGAACACAGAAACATGAAACAGATCAGCAGCAACATGAAACAGATCAGCAGCAACATGAAACAGATCAGCAGCAACATGTGATATTTCAAATTGATTCTTCTGGTTAGAGATTCATGAGTCTTAACAACCTCAGGGTAGAAGCTGTTCCTCAGTCTCTGTAGAGAGCAAAAAGAGTTAATTCAGTAATATGCTGTGGGTGGGAGATATTCAGGTGTACAGATGTCCTCCAAGGAGAACAAATTTAAACTGCTGTTAGTCAGGAGGCTATTTTATTAAAGTGGTGCATTCATTTTTTAGGTTTGTGACACCATCTTGGCCCATTTAAAACAAAGATTTACCTTCACAAATCATCTGATCAGTGCTACGCTGCTTCAAGCAGACAGATTCCAGCAGTACCACAGTCATTTCCCTGAAGCAGCACTGAACTCCACCATGGAGGCGTACCCAGTGCTGAACAAGAACAAGCTGAAAACTGAACTGGCTCTCATCTACAGCGATGAAGATTTCAGGAGATGCAGTGGTGCTGTGGCTCTGTACCAGCTCTTCATGGGGAACAATCTTCATGACACCTTCTCAGAGACTGTGACTCTGCTGAAAATCCTCATCACAACTCCTATGACCACAGCTGAGTCTGAGAGATGCTTCTCAACACTGAAGCGAATAAAGACCTTCCTCAGGAATACGATGTCACAGGATCGACTCAATGCATTGGCCATGCTCTCCATGGAGAAAAATCTTGTCAAAGCCGTCCCTGACTTCAACCAAAGAGTCATTGAGAAATTTGCTTCTCTCAAGGATAGAAGGGCAAAATTTATGTACAAAACGTAGAACACTGCTTTTGTTGAAATAGTTCATTTAACTACACAGTGTGATACCTTAGCTAGCGTTTAGAGCTGAAACACTACAGAGGGTGGAGCAAACAGGCAGAGAACATCACTAGTAGCAGTCTCCACAAAAAGAACATCTACCACAGCAGACATCTGTGTAAAGCACACAGCATCATCAAGGATCACCTCCAGTCTGCACAAGGGCTCTTCCATCTACTACCCTCGGGCAGACAATAGAGGAATCTGTCATCACACACAAAAAGACTAAAGGACAGCTATTATCCACTGGCTGTCAGATAACTGGACTCTCAATAAATAACACTAAACAACTGGCAATAACTTTGCACCAAGCCACATCTGTGACAACAAATATTAGCTTGTGACAGTAATTATGTGCAATATATATCACATAATTACTGTCACAAGCTAATATTAGCTTGTGACAGTAATTATGTGCAATATATATCACATAATTACTGTCACAAACTAATATTAGCTTCTGACAGTAATTATGTGCTATATATATATATATATAATATATATATATATTATATATATATTATATATATATATGTAGCTTATATTACAACCTTGAAATACTTATTCATTTAAATACATCCTGTTGCACCATTGAAATTCTACCATGTTGTTTTTTACTATGTTTGTAGGACCTTGTACGTATTACTTTTTCATTTGTAGGTACTTTATTTTTGTACCTTTATTGCATGCTTTAGTATTTTTTTTTGTTTGTTCTTTGTTGTTTTAGTGAGTTAAATTGTTGGTTCTCAATCTGAGCATTTCATTGTACTGTTGGCCTAGTTTTAATCTGCATTTGATAAATAAACACCAGAAAAACTTGAAACGTTATTTTTTCATTTTTGAGAAAATAGCCCCCCCTGGTGGTTAACTGAGGAACCGCTACTGATACCAGACTTTAGGTTGAGCAGAGCGTCCCTGGCAGTACTGATCAACTACATGCAACAGAACCAGCAACACGGATGGGGTTCAACCATCGAGACTCTGGTATTCCTGTTCTGGATGGCCTGTGGTACATCCTACAGAGTGGTTGCAAGAGCATTTGACATGCCTCGCTCCACTGTCCACCGCATCGTCCACAGGGTGACAAGTGAAGTAGTAGCTATTCGCCATCACATCATCCACTTTCCAGCTACTCCTGATGATCTGGAAGCAGTAGGCCAGGGGTTTGCGGCGCTGGCAAGACACCACACCTTCAGTAAGGCAGCTGGAGCAATTGATGGATGCCATGTTTGTATCAAACCACCTAACGGCCCTGACGGTCAATGCTACAAGAACTGAAAACTGTTTGCATCGATTATTCTGCAGGCAGTTTGTGATAGTAAGGGTCGTTTCATTGACACACATGTAGGCTGGCCTGGGTCGGTGCACGACGCAAGGGTGCTACGCCACAGCCCTATCTACAGGTCAGCGTACCCCCCAGCTGGACATTTTATCCTTGCTGATGGAGGCTACCCCTGCTTACAAAGACCACTCCCCCTCATCACTTCATACAAGAGGCCAGTAAGAGGTGTTGCAGCTCAGAGCTTTAATAGCTATCACTCAAGGGCACGCTGCATTATAGAGCGTGCCTTTGGGATGATGAAAACCAGGTTCAGGGCTATCTTCCTTCAAGCACTGGAGGTTCACCACACCTTCGCCCCTCATGTAAGTCAATAAACCACTTCTATAAGGAAAATATCAATAAAAGCTCAACCAATACTACAAATTCTAGTGACTCTTCCCACTTACACAGGTTATCACGGCATGTGCTGTCCTGCACAACATCTGTCTCGGGGCTGGAGACGTTGTGGCGCCGGACGATGAAACAGAGGATGACAATGATGAGGTGGAGGTAGACATGGAAGCTGTAGGTGGCGCTCCTTGGAGAGACCGAATATCAGCTGAGGTTTCTGCTCTTGTTGAGGCCCCAGTGGATCACGATTATTGCTGAGGTAAAGGACTGACTTTACATGAACTTTATGAAATGCTGAAATGACATAAATATAAGTAACTTTCTGTTTTTGTTTCAGTGACATGGCAGGTGTTGCGTCTGCATGCTGTGAAAGCATAGCCCACAGACAAAAGAGGACAAGTGAAACCTTAACATTCAAGAAGTCGCTCTGATGCCTGTGTTTTGATGATCATTTCTAGCCATCACTTCATTAACTTTGTTTATAGTTGATAGTGTAGTCCATGTTGCTTTATATTTTCTTGTCTTTTATCTAACTTGTTATTCACAGCACATCTATGAAGTTGCCATGGCCTCTTACGCAATTATTGTTCCGCTGTAGACACTACAATATAACATACAAAGAAATACACACAATTGAAAGATGTGTTCCGTTATAAAAACATTGTACAGTACTTTGAAGCACAACTCCAAATTTACTGAACTGCCTGTGCCTCCTTGTCCATTTACCATGCAAGCTTGCACACGGTTTACTGAATTTGATACAATTGGATTACCGTAGTTGTTCATAACAGTCTGGCTTCCATGTAATGTCAATTATGACAGGACAATCTTCCAAATCCCTGCAATGACAGTCCCTCCTTGTGTGTTTGAAACCTGTACTTGAGTAGTATTTAGTGAATTTGATTCAATAGAATGCATTATTAGTGAGATTCTTCTGTATTGTTGCCTTTTCCTCTGAGTGTATTTTGTAACCATACTTACGCACTTGACAGTATCAGATGACATCCAAAAATAGGTTTAGCAAGTCTAAATACTTTATGACTGCACTGCAGTATAATTGTTGGATCTCTGTACTGTACTGCACTTGATTTATTCATTTTTTGCCTTAGTATTCACTCCTACTTATTGCGTAAGTTAACAGTACCTACTACAACTTAGAAATCATGTCACATTCTAGCAGGACATGATCAGTAAAATAAAATGACTGTACTTAAAGGTTCAGTATGCAGTTTCTGTAGAACTGCAGCAGTTAGAAATATTTTCAACAGGCAAAGCATTCTGATCCCTCCCCCTCAGAGCCATATGTGGCTCTGCCCCCTTGTGGTCTGTTGAATTTCAAATTCAAGCTCTGTTTTTATTGGCTGATTCAAATTCAAGCTCTGTTTTTATTGGCTGGTTACAAACTCTGTTTTTATTGGCTGGAAAATGGCGGGTCACCTTTTCTTTTTAGAAATGCTTATTTACCACCTGGAGAAGCAAGGGGACAATATTTTTTTTTAAATTTTTTCAGAGATTACCTGGCTAACATCAGTCTGTCAGGAGGTAGTGACAGAGTGAAGAAATATGTTCATAAAAAAAGCTACATACTGCAGCTTTAAGGATTATTTTTAATTCATGATAAACATAAATGTATTTCTCCGCAGCCCTCAGATGCATTTTGTTTTTTTGGTTAGAACTTTGTGCAGCCTTGATGCATGTATATAAACTTAAACAGACGGCAGGATCATAAATTGAACATCTATTAATTTCAACATCTAGTAATTGCTTTAATAAACTAGTCATTTCTGCAGTTGTTCGTGAGGTGACCTACTAAAGTTCATTACAGACAATCCAACAGCTCATTTATATTCAATACTATTGAAATTATTATCCGTAATTCAACACTACTCAGTTTTTGCATGAAATTGAAATTTTGTATTACTATATACTGTGTTCGGTGCGAGATGTAATAGGACACAGGCAGTGAATCTCTACATTTATTTATTATTTATCTACGGTGACACAACTTATGTGTTATCATGACTGAAACGATGCATAGGTCACACCAAGGAATCGTTTACCATGTCTTGAATATGCTGTACCTATCGACATACTCCTTTTTGAAATAATCTGTTAAAAACTAAAACACGGAAGTAATGAAGAATTTTTTTTATTTAAAAGCAAGGTGAATCACTGCAAACCAAAACACACAAAAACTATTTACAAGTCAGAGCACAGTAAACTGTCACTTTTTGGCAATTGCCTTGAGGAAAGAGAACAACTTGTCCATTGTCTATGGCTTTTGTCCCAATGCCTTATCCATGAGGACAAACCAGGGCCAAGTCTCCGCAGTGGGCTTCCCAGACACTCCTTCTCCAGGGGCGGCCGTGGCGTAGTGGTAAGGGGAGTCGTCTCCCGATCGGAAAGTTGGCGGTTCGACTCCCGGGACCCGCACCATGTGTCGTTGTGTCCTTGGGCAAGACACTTAACCCTGAGTTGCTCCCGGTAGGACTGGAAAGCACCTTGCATGGTAGTCTGCCGCCACCGGTTTATGAATGTGTGTAGCATTCAATATATGTGTAGCACTTTGAGATTTTCAGTAATGAAAAGTGCGTTATAAATTGAATTAATTATTATTATTATTATTATATACTCTCTCCCCTCTTGTGCTCGCCTCTCTTCAGCCTCCTCTGCAGCTTCATGTCCTCCTTGACAAGGGCAATCAGTTCGTCATCTCGCCCATTCTTCCTTTGCCTTTTCCGTGGTGGACCCGTCGTCTGTTCTTCTGCATCTTCCCCTTAATCATCCTCTGCTTGTTGGGACCCCAAAGCAGTGCTTTGTCCCGGGGTGTCATCAACGATGGAGCTCAGTAGCACGGGCGGATTCATCTATGGCTTTTGTCCCAATGCCTTATCCATGAGGACAAACCAGGGCCAAGTCTCCGCAGTGGGCTTCCCAGACACTCCTTCTCCAGACCTGGAATATTTGCATTCCTAAGGAAGAGTGAAGCATTACAAGAAATATCAGTTAGGAAAAAAAACAAACTATTATGGATTAGCTGAATTTCATCTAAAAAAATGTACTTGCCTTATAACGTTTTTTTAAGTTGTCCCAATTCTTCTTTGGCTGCACTGTGGTAACTAATTTGTCGATTTTCATCTGCTCCAGTATTGCCCTAATCACAAAATAAAAAAGCACAACACTCACAATGCTGATAACAATGCAACCAACACTCATATTATTTTTAACATTGATATTAGTGGAGGGAAACACTAATGTTTTTAAGAAAGATGTACAGTCCTACAGAAAAACAGAGTCAGAGTCAGAGAGAATTTATTGTCATTTGCACCGCATGTAGTACATGTGTTGAAAACGAGATTATGTACACAGGGTCCCAGTTACATCCAACAACAAATGCAAGAGAAAAACAATAATAACATCTAGGATTAACTAAGAGAGACATCAGCTAGTAATACACTAAGCCCTAATGTAGTAGAAAAACATCATTATAAACAGCAGCACGAACATGAGCAGATGGTCACAGATGAACGCAGATAGTCACAGATGAACGCAGCAACAAGAAACAGATCAGTATCAGCATGATGTGACATTTTGCAGTGTTTATTCTTATTATTTATTTATTCATGAGTCTGACAGCCTCAGGGTAGAAGCTGTTCCTCAGTCTAGTGGTTCTACATTTGATGCTCCTCAACCTCCGTCCCGAGGGGAGTGGTGCAAAGAGTGAGTGTGCTGGGTGAGTGAGGTCTTTCATGATGCAGGTGGCTCTTTTTCTGCATCTGGAGGTGTAGATGTCTGTGATGGTGGGGAGACTGACTCCCACAGACTTCTGTGCAGCCTTCACCACTCTTTGTAGAGCTTTCCTCTCTGCAACTGTGCAGCCTCCATGCCACACGTTGATGCTGGAGCACAGGACGCTCTCCACTGCACACCTGTAGAACGAGGTGAGGACTGGGCTGCTCAGACCAGCTCGTCTCAGCCGTCTGAGGAAGTAGAGTCTCTGATGACCTTTCTTGATCAGGCTGGTGGTGTTATTGCTCCAGCTGAGGTTATCATTCAAGTGTACACCCAGGTACTTGTAACTGGAGACCACCTCCACCGCAGATCCACCTATATACAGTGGGGTGTGGGTGTGTTTGTTCCTTCTGAAGTCCACAATCATCTCCTTCGTCTTCTTCACATTCATGTGAAGGTTGTTCTCTTTGCACCAGCTCTCCAGATGTTCCACCTCCTGTCTGTAGCTGGATTCATCATTATCTGTGATGCATCCCACCACAGCTGTATCATCTGCAAACTTAACAATATGACAGCCTGGAAGTGTGGCTGTACAATCATATGTGAGCAGAGTGAACAGAAGAGGGCTCAGCACACATCCTTGAGGAGAGCCAGTGCTGAGGGTGATGGTGGAAGAGGAGAAGTTGTGGATCTTCACGGACTGTGGTCTGTTTGTTAAGAAGTCTAAGACCCAGTTACAAATAGAGGGGCTTAGTCCAAGTGTGGATAGTTTGTCTATCAGAGTTTGGGGGATCATGGTGTTGAAGGCAGATGTGAAGTCCACAAAGAGCAGACGCACGTATGAGTCCTTCTGATCCAGGTGGGTGAGAGCAGTGTGGACCACAGAGGAGATGGCGTCCTCTGTTGATCGGTTCTCACGGTATGCATATTGATGAGGGTCCTCGCTGATGTTGACGGTTGTCTTGATGTGGGACATGACCAGTTTCTCAAAACATTTAGCGACTATCGGGGTGAGAGCCACCGGTCTATAGTCATTCAGACCAGTCACTGTGGAGCTTTTTGGGACTGGGATGATGGTGGCAGTCTTCAGGCAGGTGGGAACTGACTCCAGTGAAAGTGAGGTGGTGAAGATGTCAGCCAGCACCTCACAGAGCTGGTCCGCACATTCCTTCAGAACTTTCCCTGGGATGTTGTCTGGACCCGTAGCTTTATGAGGGTTGATCCTTCTGAGACTACCTCTCACTTCTGCTGCGGTCACTTTGAGGTGCTCCTCGTCTGGTGATGAGTTGAGTCTGGTGCTAGTTGGTCTGTTTGGATCATCAAAACGTGCATAAAACTTATTGAGGGCATCAGGCAGGGATGGGTCCCTGGGGCATTGTTTGCTTTTGCCCTTGTAGTCTGTTAAGCATTTGATGCCCTGCCACATGCTCCGTGGATCATGTGAGGTGAACTGTCCCTCGATCCTCTGTGCATACGCGGCTTTGGCCTTCTTTATGCCATCATCCAGTTCTCTCCTGCACTTTCTCAACTCCTCAGTATCTTTAGACTTGAATGCAGTGTCCCTGGCTGCCAGCAGGGTGCGGACATCCTTATTTAGCCAGGGTTTTTGATTGGGGTAAAATTTAACACACTTTCTTATGGATACATTTTCAGCACATGTACTGATGTAACCCAGGACTGAGGAAGCATAAAGTTCCAGGTCAACTGAACTTCCATTCGTAGCTGCCTCTTTGAAGACAGACCAGTTTGTGTTTTCAAAGCAGTCTCTTAGCATGGGGGAACTATCTTGGCGCCACGATGTGATCACTCTTTGTTCCGGCTTGTGACGTCTGAGTGGGGGGAGCTGTCTAGGGACCAATAGCAGGGAGCGATGGTCGGAAGCCCCGAGCGGTGGGCGTGGCTTCGCCGTGTACGCCCCCTTCACATTCGTGTAGACCTGGTCTAGTGTCTTATTTCCTCGTGTTGCTGTGAAAACGTGCTGATTGAAGGTTGGAAGAATGACACGTAAATCTACGTGATTGAAGTCCCCGGAAACAATGAAAAACCCCTCAGGATATTTACACTGCAGCGAGGTGAGTAAGTCATGAATTTCTCCCTGGGCGTCGTTGGCATTAGCATCGGGTGCTATGTAAACATTGCTTATTATTATCGCTGAATAGTCGCGGGGAAGATAATGTGGCCGACATCTTATTGTTAAAAGCTCCACAGCAGCTGAGCAGATCCTGCTGATAACGGCACAGTTCGTGCACCAGTCTTTGTTAACGTAAATGCAGACGCCTCCGCCTCGCGTTTTCCCCGTAGTCTCGATGCACCGGTCCGTTCTGAAAAATAGTTTATTATCCAACTCATAAACAGAGTCAGGAGTGTCTTCATTGATCCATGTTTCCGTGAGACAAAGCACCGAACATCTCCTCATCTCCTCCGACGTTGTTACTCTCAGACGAAGCAAATCCATCTTGTTGTCCAGTGAACGCACGTTGGACAGGAAAAGAGCCGGCATCGGCGGTCTCCCGGTTTTAGCGTCTGCCCGCAGTCTCGTCATAATTCCTGCTCGACAGCCACGCTTTTTCCCTCGAGAGCACCGCTTTCTTTTCTTTCCTCCGCGCATCTGCTTCCAGAAAGATGATCTAAGCAGATCCAATCTTCCGAGCTCTGATTTGAGTTCGTTGCTGATTTCAGCTGTGCCTTGTGGTAAATCCGCTCCAATTCTCAACAGCTCAGTTCGGCTATAATTCACCCGCAAAAAACGCGCAGAGTCAGGTACAAAAACACTATTAAAACTACTAAAAACTGGGGATGTAGAACTGTAGAACAGTAGAACTTCTTTGTAAAACATCCAGTGTCCACAGAGACAGTAGTACATCCTTTTTTTCCCCCCTTCTAATTTATTACCAAAAATAGTGAATACATATAAAACAACGGTCAAACCTTCTTCCAGGCCACACTGGCAGAATGCTTAGCCCCAGTAAACAAGGCCTCTTTGGAGGCCCGCAGCCTAATAAACTCCTCCGTCTTCTCCTTGGTCCCTACAAACAGAATAAATACGTGATATTAAAAAATAGATTCCACAAAATGGTCAAAATACCTCAAACACGTACAAAAACGTGTTTAACGTTATTTTCGGGTTGTTATTACTCTAACAAAAACATGAATTCGAAAAATAATGTTAATTAAATAAACACTTTTATACAGAGGATTTAGCATGAGCACCGTACTTTACATGATATCCATGCACTTTACATGATATCCATGCACAATTTTTAGCTATTACATTGTTATACATACATTTAAAAGACATTTCCTCCCGTGAGTTATCCAGCTCAGCCATCTCGAAATTCCCGCGAAATCTTTGCTGGCGCTACGAATTCTGGGATAGCCTCCGCCAGAAAGGATACTCTGATGCATCCTCGGATTTCGACAGGAAGTAGGCCGCATTCCTCGGCCACATGAGGAGGAGTCTTCGAATTGGGACAGTCCTCCGTGCGGGGCAATGACGTATGCGGCCGACAAATGTGCACTCATGAGGACCGAGCCCCTGAATTGAGACGTAGCCAGTGCCTCTAGGACCCAGAGGTGCTGTGTTTTAGTCAGTTCAATCGCTTTACCCGCTTTTTCCTCATAGAATGGACAGTCGGGAACCCTCATCAGCGGAATGTCCTTGTCAAAAAAGAGAAAAGTGGACACAGAGTGTCAGATTTTTCAAGAAAACTGGACTTCCTATAAAACTGTTTGTTGACTAAATTTTTTAAAACGTTGTGCAATCACTGTGATGTTTTTTAATGCGTTTTAAGTCTTAAATAAATGTTAAACTGAGTAAAAGTGTAAAAGGACAATTAATTTAATGTAAAGATTTTTTATAATTTATTTCTTCTTTGCACTAATACAATTAAAAAAGTGGACTTACTGTTCGTTCTATGTAATTTTGGAATGAGTTTACTGGTCTGGCCCACTTGAGATCAGATTAAGCTGAATGCGGCCATCAGATTAAGCTGAATGCGGCCCCCAGATCAAAATGAGTTTGACACCCCTGTACTGGAGGATCCTACTTTTGGTAAGTTATTCAACCAGATCTCACAAATCACATAAAAATTTTGATTACTGTAAAAAATTATTATAAGAAAATGAAATCAAATCAGAGTCAGAGTCAGAGAGTCAGAGAGAATTTATTGTCATTTGCACCGCATGTAGTACATGTGTTGAAAACGAGATTATGTACACAGGGTCCTAGTTACGTCCAACAACAAATGCAAGAGAAAAACAATAATAACATCTAGAATTAACTAAGAGAAACATCAACTAGTAATACACTAAGCCAGTGGTCCCCAAACTACGGCCCGCGGGCCGCATCCGGCCCGCCCCCACATTTGGTCCGGCCCCCAGAACAATAAAAATTTTTTTTTTTTTTTTTTTTTTTACAAATGAATACATGTACAGTACTGTACGGTCACCAAGTACTTAGCATATCCTAACACAGTTTTTAAAGATGAAGGAGTAAGTTGAATTGTCTCCCTTTCACATAAATATTATTTTCACACAGAGTGGGAGGAGGAGTATTTTTTTGTTTATTCTAATTCAAAGTCTATTTGCCTCATCTGTAATTCGAGTATCACCTGGCGTGGATGGAGAGTTCTGGAGTCTGCTCTCAGAAGAAAAGTATCCTTACATCCGAAGATGTGCTTTGAACTTAACAGCACTTTTTGGATCTACCTACCTGTGTGAGTCTGCTTTTTCACACATGAAAATCATCAAGTCCAAAAACAGATCCACAATGACTGATGATCATCTGGAGACCTGCCTGCGCCTCCCAACCACCTCATACTGCCCCGCGCCTCCTCCTCTCAGTGTCAGAAGTGCCACTAAGGTAGAGACACATTTATTTTATACAGCTTGCACCAGATGACACCATCCTGCTGCACAGAGCAGCTGCCTAGTTTTGATATTTAGGTTTTATTGAGGTTTGAAATAGTTGTTGGAGATTTGTAAATCTGCACCTTTGTAAGTCACTTTTTGTAAATAGTTAGTGTAAATGAGGGAGTTTTATATTGTTCAGTTCATTGTTTATTCGTTTCTTTAAAAAATATGGTGTGCTTTTCAAATATTGCGTCATTTTACTTTGATAAAATACTTTAATTAAATAAAACTAGCAACACATTACGTTCTGTTTTATTTACTTTAAAGAAGTGAGGAGTAGGGAGATGAAAAATTTTGTTTTTTGATACTGAGACTGGACGAGTAGCTCTCGGCAAACTGCCGACTTCTTGGTTCAAAAAAGGTTGGGCACCCCTGATTAGGCACTCCTGCAATCGTCACACTTTTTCCTGTTAAAAACTGACTCCGGCCCCCCACCAGCGAAGGGAAAAGTTATGTGGCCCTCACAGGAAAAAGTTTGGGGACCACTGCACTAAGCCCTAATGTAGTAGAAAAACATCATTATAAACAGCAGCACGAACATGAGTCTGTATGAGCAGATGGTCACAGATGAACGCAGCAACAAGAAACAGATCAGTATCAGCATGATGTGACATTTTGCAGTGTTTATTCTTATTATTTATTTATTCATGAGTCTGACAGCCTCAGGGTAGAAGCTGTTCCTCAGTCTAGTGGTTCTACATTTGATGCTCCTCAACCTCCGTCCCGAGGGGAGTGGTGCAAAGAGTGAGTGTGCTGGGTGAGTGAGGTCTTTCATGATGCAGGTGGCTCTTTTTCTGCATCTGGAGGTGTAGATGTCTGTGATGGTGGGGAGACTGACTCCCACAGACTTCTGTGCAGCCTTCACCACTCTTTGTAGAGTTTCCTCTCTAATCAAATGTGTTTGGAAATTTAATATCACAAACTGCTGAACTAATACAGACATGTCAACATGAGGGCATAATACAATCATGTTTTTTTTGCTTGTTTGTTGTTTTCCCTCGACAGTCTATGTGGAAGATGTTTGGATGGAGTTTTGATTTGATTTGATTTGATGTTTATTCATTCATTTAAAAAAAAGAACAATACAAGACAGTTTCATCAGATACAAGAATACAAGTAGGATAAAATGAAGGGAGCAGAAAGAAGATGAAATCTTATTATATCTGCCCCTATTTCACAGTTTGTTCAACCAATGATAACCTTCAAGCAACATCACAGAATGAATAATTCTACTTATTTTTCTAACTGTAATACATAAACTAGATCACAAAATGAATAATTCTACTTAATTTTTCTAACTGTAATACACAAACTACATCATCCATAATTCTACTTATTTTTTCTAACTGTGATACACAAACTACATTACAAAATGAATAATTCTACTTAATTTTTCTAACTAATACACAATATTTCTAACTAATACACAAACTACATCACACTTAATTTTTTTTTTCTATTTAATTTTCCTATTTTTTTATTATTTTTTTTTTTCTACTTAATTTTCCTAACTGTAATACACAAACTAGATCATAAAATGAATAATTCTACTTAATTTTTCTAACTGTAATACACAAACTAAAAGATGGCACAACATCAAGATGTTCACAAAATGAATAATTCTACTTAATATTCACAAAATGAATAATTCTACTTAATATTCCTAACTGTAATACACAAAATACATCACAAAAATGAATAATTCTACTTAAATTTTCTAAATGTAATACACAAAATTTTCATGAAATTGTTCGTATTAGTTAAAATCGGCAATATTTGGTCTAAAAACAAGTACTGTATTCGTAGTCCTATGGGTTGAACTGTGGTATTGCACCCTGATTTTCTCATTAGTTTACGATTCGCACAGTGACGTATTTTCGCAAGCTTTCGTCACGGACGTGGTTCAAGCAGAGCCAATCCCCTGCGGAGATGACACGGTCCTCCCTCCAGTGCATACCTTATATGGAGTGCTACATTTCACTCCTGAAAAGCTCTGCAACAAAGCATATTATAGTTTTCGGAATGGCACTAGTTATTTGTGTATTGTAACTCATTTATTTTAGGAATATTTTTCACTTCTTCAAAACTGTCTGGTTGTATATGTTTTAATACAGTGCGTTAGAGGAGCGGTGCATGAAAGCCGAGTTGGTTCAGTGGTTTATACACTGGTTTTGAATACGGGAGACCCGAGTTCGATTCCCGGTCACGGAGTACTCTTTTTTTTTTTAAGCCTTTTGTTTTGGATAGGTCGGGTGGAATAGGTAAATACATCTACAGTACATGTTTATTCTTTGTTGTTGCTTGGTTTATGTTGTTGGCTTGCTACAGTTCTAGTTTGTTGTAGGTTGTTGCTGGAGGAGGCGTGGACGCAGGAAACCCCCCACCTCCTCCATGCGATGCCTACAGTCTATCGGAACGCCCATTTTGTTGAAGATTTTTGAATCTGGACTTGGGGAGGAGTTAAAGATCCAGGGGCCGTTCAGTTACACTTTAACATCCAGACAGCATGTCTTAAAGCTAGACAGCTGGGTAACGTATCTCACATCTTCAGCTTTGACACATTTCTTCAGCTTTGACACATTTCTTCAATCACCTCTGGTATTTTGGAAACATTGTCATTCAATAACCAGTGGCAATGCCTGGGTTAAAAATAAACTCTTAAAAATAATTTTAAATATTTGTTTAAACTTTTTATCAATACTAAAATAAATTATATATATTTATATAATCTTTGATATAACAGAGCTTTGCTTTATTTACAGTGGAGAAATATTTACATTGCAATACTATCGTTTTGTCTTTTAATTGAATTGAAATTATTTATATGATTAAACTAAAACTAGTGTGAATATCAAATATTGTTTTATTTTGTGTGTCGAGTCCATTGAACAGTGTTGTTTTGTTTTTCATTTATATGAAAAACATGGTCTTGTCTGTAGCTTGTCATAACCATCAACTATCTGTGTAGCTTGTCATAACCATCAACCATCTGTCCAGTCAGCATTCAACGGTGCTACCATCCCAGATGTGCAACTTCTGGACTCGTTTTAAACGGAAGTAAGTCAGAGTCAGAAAACTAAAATGTTAAAGCAGCAATCTAAAAAAGCTAAGTCTGGTCCTCTGGACCAGAGTGTTAAAGCAGCAATTTAAAAATGAGCAAAACAAACCTGAAAACCCAAACTGACATACAGCAAACCCTCGACCTACGTCACCTGCGACCTACGGCAACTCAGACTTACGATTTTATCATATTTAATAAAAATATGATTAAAAAAAAAAAAAAATTTTTTTTTTTTTTTTTTTGTGTTTAAATGTTATTAATTTCATGTGTATAGCACTTTGTTGCAGCTGTGGTTGTTTTAAATGGCTTTATAAATAAAGTATAATTATTAATATTTCGTTTTTAATTACAATTTGATCGTATTTACGCAACTTCCGGTCGTTTCCGGTCGCCATGTTACAACCGGTGCGGTCAATGGAGGAGCTCCAGAGGCTACTGAGGACCGTGTGTCCGTTCAGGGTTGCCTCATACGGATAAATTTGCTGGAAACACTCGGTCAACTCTGTGGACGTCTCAGGCCCGGAGGAGCAGCCGCGGATCACCCCGCGATCGGCGGCCACAACGCCGCCCGACATGCTAACGACAGCAGCTAACAGAGCAGCTAACACAGGCGAAGACACCGAGCCGACATGCCTCGGAGGGCCATCTGCTGCCGGGAGCTCGCCGCAAATGTCCGCCTGGCAGTCGGGGGACACCGAGCTAACGCGGAGATACAAAGCCGACAGCCTTTTTGAATGAACTGACATGCTAACCAGTGCTACTAGCGGGGCCTAACCGTAGCTAACGCCGAGCAGTTGTTTTGGATGGATGGAGGAGCGGAGAAACGGCTTTCAGTAAGTTTTTTTTTTTTTCTGGCTCCAAATGTATGAAGTTAAGAAGCTAACAGTCATTCTTTTAAACAGTTTTGACCACGTGTGTGCGTGTGGAGCGTAAGGAAGCTGGGGGAGCTCTCACCCGAGCTGATGCTAAAAGACCAAGGCAGGCTTTGACCAGCTCAAAGTAAGACATTATATTTTTTATTTATTGTACAGTACTGTATTCATTTACTGTACAGTTCTGTGCATGTTTATGGCACAGGATGTCCGCTTGTTCATTGTCATGCCATTAAATATGTGTGCGGCGCTCCGTTAGCGGTATAGCCGCGACCTATGTCAGAAACGCGGACCTACGACAGGCAGGTGTTTTTGGTCCGCGAGGTACGACAACATCGACCTAAGTCACACACGTAGGTCCCAATCCCTAACGTAACTCGAGGGCTACCTGTATTTTGATTATTACAGCTGAAACCAAGTACACCCTGATGATCCAGATATGACAATGTAGCTCACTTTTTTTTTACTACTTGAAAAAAATGCAGTTACGTTGTGTCGCATTTGGGTGTTCTAATATCAGTGAACAAGTGAGCCTTTTCACATTAACAAAAGATGAAATACTTCATCAAGACTGCAACAAAGCTGCACTACTCTGATAGCTCAAATCTTAACTTAGATTGTTAAATTTGTCGGGTTTTAAATTGTCCGCTATTAAAGACGTACTGAATACCAGAGCCCTCTGCCCTATACTACGTCACAGATGTTGCATTCGCGTGTAATCTGATTTCCCGTGAATAAACATGGCGCAAAGTTTAAAATCACTTTTAAAGCAAAATTAAATTTATCATTTTGTTTGCAAAAACTAACAGTTGAAAATCACGTCACAATACCTTTAAATTGCTGAGTCTATGACTATGGTAGGCAAGTAAAAGCCTTGGCTTCAGCCTATTCCTTTTTTGGTAAATGATTAATTTACCATTTATATAGTTTCTTTTTGTTTGTAATGTTTTTAATTTACCAAAATAAAGCTGAGTTGAGTTGAATACCAAAATAAAGCAGAGTTGAGTTGAAATTCAAAATATGACACATCTATCGTTATTTTTAATCATTTTAGAACTTATGTTCAGTTGTTTATCAGTGAAATTGATGAGAAAAAAAATAAAAATAAAGTAAAATTCTGCTATATTGGTCTTCAATTTAAATACTGTAACATTTGAAACAATTTAAATACTGTAACATTTGAAACAATTTAAATACTGTAACATTTGAAACAATTCATGCTGAATCGTTTACTACATTTATTTATTTAACTTTTTTAATTAAAAAAGGAGGGAGATACAGGTGATGTGTGTGATTACAGCCTGGCACATGTAATGACAAAGTTTAATGAACTTTAACTGTATCCCTTCTTTGTGGATGTTCCACTCATCACTGGTGGGTGTGGTCCCAAACACCAGTGATAAA
>JBBPBX010024488.1:0-23457 GCA_038048925.1 Garcialebias charrua
GACCACGAGGTGGCCGAGCCCCGAGTAGAGTGAGCGTGCACTCCAGAGGGTACCTGTCGACCTTTGCTACTGTACGCCTTTTTTATGGCCTCAGTCACCCTGTATGAGAGGCCTACTTTGATAGGGCCTTTCTGGTAGCAGGTGCTGCAAAGCACACAAACAGTTGATTTGTTTTTCTCCATTCGGCTGTTCTCTGCATGTACCGTAAACACCGGTGTATAATACGCACTTTTATTGCTCATTTGAATGTCCTGCGTATTATACACCGAAGCGTATTATCTACAGATTTTTTCCCATATTTTTAGACCCATTTTTGGCTCTGATTTGCTGTTTTTCATTTTGGCCTAAAAATGGTGCAGTACCAGTTTCGGCCGCTATGGGCGCTAATGCACCCTGTAGTCTGTTTACCTGCAGACTGTACCTGGAGGCATATCCTGGTGCCATCTAGTGGCCATAAAAAAGACTGTCACGGCAGTGCGTATTATACACCGAAGCGTATTATCTACTGATTTTTCTGATTTATTTCCAAATATTGGCCAAAGCGTATTATACACCGGAGCGTATTATACACCGGAGCGTATTATACACCGGTGTTTACGGTAAGTGCTTAAAGTTCTCACGGGGCAGAGAGCTTTCAGCCTTTCCTGTTCCTGAGTGAGGACAGGAGCAGGTGGAAAAGAAGAGAGATCAAAGTCTAGACTTCTGTGGTTTAGAGTCAAGACCTTGGGGATATATGCGGGATTAGGCCTTAGGGTGACTTTTGACCCATCAGGGGCGAACCTGGTATACATTAGGTGTACGGACAAAGCGTGGAGGTCACCCACACGTTTCGCCGAGCAAAGAACCAGGAGAAGAGCAGTCTTATAAGATAATAAATCTATCTTAATATCGCTCAGTGGTTCGAATGAGGGATCACAGAGAGCCCCCAAGACCAGACTAAGATCCCATCCAGGGGTCAGGATTCTGCTGAGGGGTCTCTTTCTTAGCACGCCCTTCATAAATCTTATTATGAGTGGATACACGCCAGGCGTCCTGCTTCCCTAGCCTTCGTGATAGGCCGAAATTGCTGATAGAAACACCTTAATTGTTGAGAAAGAACAACCTTTTTCCAGTAAGTCCTGAAGAAAAATCAGGAGCTGAGCCAGGTCACATGAATAAGAAATAATATTTATTTCCGTGCACCAAGCTTCAAAAATACGCCATTTCTGTACGTAAAGAGACTGTGTTGACGTAGCTCGTGCGTTCTGGATGGTGTTTACCACATTTTCTGGCAGACCTGATGCCACCAGCTTGTTCTTTTCTGCCACCAAGCTGAAGTTTTCCACAGTTCCCAGCCTATGTGGTGAAACTGTTCCTTCTGGTGATGTGGTGTGTCCCTGAAGAGGAGCAGTTAGTGGAACCAGTTCTCCTCCAAGGGCCCTGAATTCTGTGGTCCCCTGAAGGTCAACCACGTTAGAGAGAGGGCCTTTTTGCAGATGCGCTGTCGTACTACTCTGATCGAGAGTGTTTGAGGGTAGAGGCAGTCTGTTGTCATTATTAGACAAAAGTGGAACAGAATGTCTGTTTTTCCTCTTTTTGTTAGGGGTCATGGGACGGAGGAGCTGCAAGTTTTGTAAACGAGCAGATCTCCTGACCCCAGCCCGTTTCCTGGTTGGGTCTGGTTTCCTGGTCTCCAGCCTTAACAGAGCACTGGAGCCAGACAAACCGCTGGCGGTCTGTGTTTCACCCGGTGGGGGGACGCCGTTTAAGAGCAGAACTGAGTCAGCACAGTGAGCACGGTCACGTGCTGCAGGATCACTGCTTGAGCATTGCGTGTTGCCCATCAATGATAAGGGGACGGCTTCAGCGTGAGAATGTGGAGATGGTCCACAGTCTCCAAAGAATTGAGAAAGCTCATCGGATGATGAGCGAAACGTCTTCTGTTACAAATAAAGTCCAATTGATCTTGTATTGAACACCTTTTTTGATTTATCATGTCCTGGACGACTGAGAATCTTCACCAGCATATCCTTTGTGCTTGGCAGACTTAAAATTGGTTGGTGACGGAGAGATCAGTTCTCTTCGATTAAAAGGAAGAGGAATCTGATTCAGCCCTGGTTTGTTTACGTACACTACAGTTTGATCACAACCACCTTTGTGAACGTGTGAAGCTTGTGGTAGCCTGTGGGCTTCTGCCGTGGCCCCCGGTCCCTTACTGGGAGCCGTTGAATAGGTGTCCAGGAAGGTGGGTCATCAGATTCTTTTAGCGCGCATCCCTGGGACGCAGACGTGTCACGGATTTGTTTGGTTTGTGTATTTTCCGCCCCGTGATTTACAACGGAGCGGGTGCTGGAGCACGTGACCCCCCTCACCTGTCTCTGTGAGGAGTGTGAGGCCTGCTTGCAGGCGCCTCTGTACCTGTCTGTTACAGACAGAACCGAGGCACCCTGCTGGGACTTATTGATTAGGCTAACACCCCGTGAGCCGTGAGAGAGGGGGGATATGGCCCCCTCCCTTTATTTTGTCTGGCAGGCCAGAGGGACCCGTTCTGCTGAAGTTATTGTGTTTTTTTTTTTTTGTGAGTCAATAAAACAGAGAGGGGCAGTTTTTTAGCTTTATTCGTGCTTACGTGTAACGACATATTTGACTTTATGTCAGTCACAGCAGGAAAAACATGATTTGTGCATGAAACAGAGTTACCAGGTTTTTGTACTGTGCTACAAAGAAAGTTTGGACATGAGAAGATCATTTCCCGTACCACGTGGGCAGGTGATCGTGTAAAGTCAAGAAGCGGACCTGGTTCATCAGGCACGCTTTTGTCTGGTGTCCCAGTTTGCCGAGGAGGCCCTGTGTCTGACCGCCTGGTGGGGGACAAACCTGTTTTTGCTCCATGCATGTTCGGTCCGAGGTGGACCCGGCGGTTGTCTCTACCGATGCTCGGCCTTGTACGCCGGTCGCTTTTGCGGTGGGGCACGTGTTGCTGAGTGGTGTCTAGGCTGCGCAGGTCTGCCCCCAGCTGACTCCCTGGGGGGGCAAAGGTTCTCCTGGGAATGCCCACCCGGAGAGCTTCAGACTGTTTTCGCCTCTGGTCCAGCTTGGTCTGAATTCGATCCAGAGCTTTCCCAAAATATCCCGTTGGTTCTATCGAGTGGTGGAGAAAAGGCACCTTTTGTCCCTCCGGGAGGTCGGTTAAGGTCATCCACAGATGGCGTATCGCGATGACCACCTCAGCCATCCCTGTGCCTTGAGCAACAGCTGCTGTTCCCATCATGCGGAGCACAAAGTCTGTTGCCCTACGGGCTTCATCTAGCACGTCAGCGGTAGCTTGCTTGTCCGTCGTTACCTGGAGCTCCTGTAATTTTTCAGCCAGGTAAGCTTGCATCAACGCGGACGCATTCATCGTGCGCACCACAAGTCCCTGAGCTCTGTAGCATTTCTGGAGCAGAGAAGCTGAAGCTCGACAAGCTTTGCTGGGGAGAGTTGGTTTTGTCCCGGATGACTTGGGAGCCAGGTGAGACGCCAGTGTGTCCTCAATTTGAGGCACGTTGGCTATTCCAACTTCATCCATCCTATCCACGTCGAGAAACTGCAAAAGTGGTAACAGCATGGGAGCTCTGGGCTGAGACCAGGTGCGAGTCAGCTCTGTGAGGAAGTCCGGGAACACAGGCATCCTTTGCCTCATGGCGGCCTGCTGCTTTGAGTAAAAATAATTTCCTGCCAACCTTGTGACCTGTTGACGAGGCGGAGGTTCTGGCCATGGGATCTGCAACGCGTCCGTTGCTCTGTGACACAAATCGAACAGAGCAGGGATGGAAAAGTCAGTCTCTGGGAGCACAGGTACCGGGGTGCGGGAGAGATCTTCTCCCTGTTCCTCGTATTCGACGTCTGCGTCCTCCGCGGAAATATTCGCCTGAGGCTGAAATCGAGATCTCGTCCTCGTTCATCATGCCTCGAGTGTCGAATTCGACTGTTAAGTCCACCATGGGAGCCAGCACATCAGGGCTGTCGCCCCATTCGACTCGTGTGCTGTCATCCAGAGCCATGTTCTCGAGCTCCGGCGTGGGAGTGAGGGGCTCAATGGTATCTGGGTCCGCTGGCGCCGCAGCGGCACCCATGGCCTTGGCAACGAAGTCCGCCCGGTGCCTCCTCACCGCCTCCAGCATCTGGTTGCAGTGTGGGCAAGAGTCGGGCACATCCATCGCCATTTTTGCGTGCAACATCCCCAAGCAGATGGGACAGGCCTCGTGGGTGTCCGTCGCTGAGAGGGAGAAACCGTATCCGATGGGACAGGCGCGCAAGGTTGGGCTCGCCGTCCTGCTGGTTTTCCTTGGAAGTCTTGTCTTTCGCTTTCCTTTCTCCGGAGGCATGTCCGAGATAAGATGAGCGAGTCCTTCCAAAATCCTTTTTCTTTTATTTTGAGACGTCTCCTCCATCGCGTTGCTTTCGCTGGCTAGCCCGCTACGAGTTAGCAGGGGTAGCGGTTGTTGCGCAGTTAGCGCCGTCGAGCGAAGCAGTCTGCGGAGAGAGGAGAAGAAAAACTTCGGGGTTAAGGGAAAATGTGCCGGACTAGCTTTCGCTAGCCCAGTAGTATGCAGGAATAATTCTCCGTACGCTCTGTGTAGGGAGCAAGCTCACCTCTGGTTGAGCGATGAAGCAACAGAGAAGTCCTGCGAAGAGAGGTAGTTCAGGTTTAAGCGAGGTGAAGGGCAAAAAGAGAAAGTTGGATGGGCGTCAGCGGCTTAAGTACCCAGAGGGCGGGGCCTCTGGCGCAACGCTGACACCCCTGCCGTAAAGGCGTGAATGTATTCCTTCAGGTAATCATGCGGGGGCACAATTCCCATAGCATATGTTGCACCGAGAGACATGACTGAAAGGGAACCACAAATACATCACTTTGGCCTGTAAGTCACAGGGCATGCAAATTATGCAAAAAAAGTGACTTTTAAAGCAAAAAATACAGTACTCATTTTTATGTTTTCATTTTCACTACATTTGTTATTTTGGTCAGTTTCAAGTTATCTCAGCAGCAATAGTGTTTTTATTTCTTGAACAAAACTGTGCAATTATCTTAACGTTCACCTCGTCACATTTCAAAGGTTGAATGAGTGTATTTTAAAGCTACTCCATGATATTTTGTGTCGCTTGGTTATATAATAAAGTACTGTATCGTGGTATTTTATTTTTAATTTTAACTGTCATAATAAAGCAAAATAAATGTTGTAGTTTAGTCAACGTGTTGGCTTCAACAATACAAAAAGCTATATATTTTAACAGTCTTTTTAAAAGGTGTATGCTTGTAATGTTTTTACCCATGTTTGTGAATCTGTTAGCACAATATCTCATGACCCACTGGACAGAGGCAAAAAAAATCCCACTTAAATAAACAAACTGGAATACCTAAACTCTCCACTGCCAGCTTGAATGACTAAATGTCAGTAACCAATACAAGCTGAGGAGACTCAGCGTAATTCCACGGCTCAGCCAACACACATGACGTGTGTGTACCACATGTATGTATACCACGCACAGAAAGAAAACACTTTCGTAAGTCCCCCTCAGCTGTACACACACAGATCCATCAAATTGTGGCGCACATCTCAGACTTGTTAAGGTACTATTTGTCAGTCGCTCCTGGAGTGGCTCTGTGACTCCAACACTAATTGCCACTGGTGCTAAATTTAGTAAGGGAGATATGAGTCTTTTTGATCAGAGGCGCTGAATCTTAAGAAAAAAAATGCACTCAGCCTCGCAGGCAAGTTTACCCGCCTCTCCCCCATCTTCCTGTCACTGGGGAATAGGTGAACTATTCCATATGTCAGCCTTGTCAATCAGCCACAGAAATATGGGAAATGCTGCCTCTCGTATATTTTCTCTCCCCCCACCTTCCTGTCTGTTTCTCCCGCCAAAGATCCTGGCTAGATGGTGTTTGTGTCTCCATGAATCCTAACTGGCTCTTCAGCACATGTTTATTTATTTCCAAGTCATCGTGGGAGGTTTGGAACCTCAAGACAGAAAAAAGAATTATTAATCAAAACAATCACAGCGAGGAATTTTAATTGTAATATTAATCAATCACAGTAAATGAGACGAGGGCATGGCGAGGATCTGAGTAAATCAATTTCAGTGGCTACGCTAAGCAGAGACGACGCTTATAGGATGTAAATTAGTGTGTTCAAGCCAAAAGACGTGTGTTGTGTCAAATTATACACCTGTGTCTTTATTGCTTCAGTGTTTTAAATACATGTACTAGAAAAAAAAATTGTGAAAGATTTTGATAACTTTGTGGAAACAACCTTTCCAATTATCCTTTCCAATTCCAACCTTTCCAATTATCATTATACGTTTGTGTGTCCAACGTCTCTACAGTGTTTACTGCCGCTGCTGCAAAGCGAAGACGCTAAGTGGAAATACCCTTAGTCCATTTGTTCGTTCTTGAATGTTGTGCGTATGGTAACTTGAAAAATAAGTGAGATATCGGCGTCCATTTGAGTAGGTGGCTACATCTAGGTAGACACAAGAAAGTTTCCTTTGGGTTGCAAGATCGGCACGGTGACTCACTTGGTAGAGCTCTTGCCTATCAACAAGAAGATCGCCGGCAGCCTTTCTGGGTGGAGTTTTCCTGTTCTCTCTGCGCATGTGTGGGTTTTCTCCAGGGGCCTCATGTATCAACGGTGCGTACGCACAAAAACCGTGCGTACGCCATTATCCACGCAAAACTCTGTATGTATCAAAACAGAACTGAACGTGGAAATGTGTGCAGCCCCACGCCAGCTCCAGGGCTGGCGTACGCACGTTTCTGTGGTTTTGGTTCCATTGGCGACACCTAGAGGTGATTCTGAGAAACTGTTCATGATGTGAAAATCATCATTGTTCACACCAAACACACATGATTAACAATTATTACATCCACATGGACGCAATTAGAATATAACCTGCAAAAAATATAAAAAACAGAAAGACTGAATAGTTTTGCACAGCTTAAATTCTTGTTTTTTGTTCATTTTTAGCTGTTTTAGCAGTTGAAGAACGTGATGCATGATGGGACAAGACGACGTTCCTCTGTTGCAGGGTATATTTAAATGAAAACAACGTTTTCTTTTTTTTATTCATTCCAGATTTAAAGAACACAAGAAAACTATTTTTTTTTAAAAACACAAGAAATCCTCTGCTTCCTTTCATTTCATGTATTGTTTCATTTCTTGTTGTTTTTTCTAAATAGTTTTCTTGTGTTCTTTAAATCTGGAATGAATATAGAAAAAAAAACGTATCATGTGGGAATTGAACTCATGAAGTTCGGGACGGAAGGCGGACGCGCTACCCAGTGACCTATCTAGGCATGTTGTTATTGCGTGGTCAACTTCTCATTTAAAAGTGCTTGCCTACGCGTGCCAAACAAAACCTTTTTCCGTGCCTCTCTACCTCACTCAGAAGTGTCTCCAGTTCACAGTCCGTGAAGTTCCTCTTTTTTCCACGTTTCGACATGATTTGCAATAGAGCAATGACGACATTCCTCTCGTGCAGGGCATATTTAAATGAATTTGCATATTTATATGGAGGCGTGTCAAAGGCGGAGTCGGCCACTCTGTCATGTGCGCTCAATTCCACGTTGATTGTGATGTACAAAAGGAATGTGCGTGGATTCCGGCGTACGCACAGTTTGATACATCTGGATTTTTTTGTGCGTACGCCGTTTTCTGGATTTGACCGTACGTCACTTTTCAGTAAGAAGTCCACGCAAGTCTTTGTACATGAGGCCCCAGGTACCTTGGTTTCCTCCCACAAATCAAAAACATGCATGCTAGGCTGAATGGTAACTCTAAATTGTCCCAAGGTGTCAGTGTCTGAATGGTTGTTTGTCTCATTTGTCTCTATGTGGCCCTGTGATGGATTTGCAACCTGTCCAGGGTGTCCCCACCTCTCCCATATTGACTGCTAAGTATGGGCTCCAGTGATCCCCGTGACCCGAAAAGGAATAAGCGGGTAAAGATAATGGATGGATGAATGGATGGTTAGCCAGAATAAAATCCAAGATGGCTGACACCAAATGAACAATTTGTGAGCCAGAAAACTTGAAAAGTAAGCAATGCACCAACTTGTGTGGCTGCATCTAGGTGAAATAAATGTTCCTGTCTGAGGTTAGGTTGCCAAGTCAAAATTCAAAATGGCTGTCAACTTTTATGTCCAACCATGCTTTGACTATGATAATTTGAAAAAAATTAGTACAATTTCCATATTTGTATGTAGCTACATCTACTGTTGGTGTACGAAAGGCCCCTTTCGAAATTTTGATTGCAGAGTTGATACCCCAAATGCCTGCCACCATATGTATATTAGCAAAACTTGTGAGTTTAATAATGTAAAATAAGCAAAATGCAGACTTCAATTTTTGTTTGTGGCTACATCTAGGTTTAAAAAAGGTCCTTCATATTTTTCTTCAGTGTATATAAATATTGGCCTGGTATTGGTATCAGCCAATATTAACGTTAATTTTAAATATCGGACATCTGCCATTCCATTAAAATAACTTGCCGATATAAAAGGTGCTGTTTTTGCTGCAGCGTCAGCACAACGTGAGGACGTTGCAGCGGCAGCCCAATGCGATGACGTCACCCGATCTCACGGTGGAGAGGAATATTCAAAATGTCGGCGGTGTGGAAGTTTTATTTTTCGTTGATGAGGATGTCAGAGTCCGAAGATTTGTTGACTACAATGAGCCTTGCTACATCGTCTGCAGTCCACAATATTTTTCCGATGTAACATTACCAGAGTTACAACCGTCATTTCCAATGACGGTGAGAAGCTAATAGCCAATAGCATGTTTTGTTGGCTGAGTTTTACCACAGACATTTGGACGTCGTGTTAGCCCGGTTAGCATGATTAATTTACAGCATAATGGATAGACAAAAACTTTGAACTTAAAAAGTCTATCCTTCATGCACAGGAGTGCAAAGGATCTCACACTGTAGTTAGGAACCCGGAACAAGCCTTCACAAGTGAGACAGCATCGCAGGTGACTAATGCTAATAAATAACATTTAACACTTTTAATTTAATAGACAGTAAGTTAAAGTGCTATGCATATCAAATGGCTGTTACTGAATATATGTCACTAGCTCTTATAGCTGTTGCACAATTTTTGTAGCAAATAAGCCTAAATAAGAGGACCATGTTCAGACAAAGGAATGTATAAAAATATCGATATCAGTATCGGTTATCGGCCAAATAAGTTTTAACATATTGGCATATCGGATATTGGCCAAAAATCCAACATTGTGCATCTCTAATATATTTACATACTGTAGGTATTTAGGTAGGGCCACACCAATCATTTGAGGAAACTGTTTTCCAGTTTTTATGTCCCTTAAAAGTACTTTAGTACTTGCGCAAGATTTCCACTTTGGAACAACGTACGTACATTCCACGTGGCAATCTTGGTTATACTGTTGGCGGAGAGGATGTTGTTCCGCATCCGGTACTGAGCTTCCCGAGGGCTGTACCTTAAAAGTACAGTTCCCTTAAACGATTTGGGTGACCAAAGATTAATTTATGGTAGCCTAGGCCACCGTTGGTCACCCCCTGGCTCCGCCAATGTGCCTTGCATTGGATAAAATTTTTCCCACTACTCGCCAGAATCTGTCACTTTGTGCTGCCTCAAACAAGCCAAAATTAAATAAATGTTTGTAAAATGTAACTAACTACAGTACCTTTATTTAAAAAATGGTCATTCACTATTCAAATCCCTGAACAACAAGGGCCAATCACTTGTTATTTTTGCTTTTAACCTACAATTTTCTGTTTTTCTTCTCATGGAAACCACACCTGTACAATTCCATCTGTGCACGTGTCATTGTCCTGTCCTCTCAACCCACAGCCACTTGAGACAAATGGCACCCACCCTGAGCCTCGTTCTGCTGGAGGTGTTCAAACAGGCTCATTCCTGTCCACTGTCTCTCACCTGCTGCTCAGGATAGAGGATTGTGACAAAATGAAGATTTATTAAAATCTCAAACAAATGCATCAACTTGTCAAAAATGGACCATCATCTAATTAAGTGGTTTTTTGTTTCCCATCCAGCCAGTGACAAAAATCAATGTTGTCCAAATGCTGATGGATAATATGAGTGACATCATAATTCATAAACTTTAGTTGTTTGCTGGAAGTTTGGATGCCGGTCGGGGTTATGGCAGATCAACTTCATCTTTGGCAAAAAGCTCAATTCTGAGCAAGCGTCACCAATAAATATCCCATTTTAATGACGTGATGTCATCCACAAGGCTCTTATTTTAATTGCAACATATTTTATAATGTGGGCAAATGGTTAATAACGGGCTTTGTGAGGAGATTGATCTCCTTGAAAAGAACATCTATAAAGGACACAAATCAAATTAAAAGCACCGTCTAAACATGACGCACAGAGGCCAAGGACGCAGGGTAAAATTGCAACAGTTTATTCCTCCTATTCAAGTTCTCATTGAATCACAGCTGTTTATTCCACTTATTTGATTCATTTATATTAACACAAAAGGAAACTAAGGTATTTTGTTTTCAGCACATCTCAGAAAAACAACTCAATTAGAAAAACTGTCAGACAGACAAGACCTACAGTATTGTGGCAAAAAGGGAAAACATAAAAACATATACAAGTACTAGTTTAATATGACCCAAACTAAAAAAGAAAGACTTAAAACATAAAAACATAACCATAGTAATGACTTGATATTTGCTCTGCACTCTCAGACTGCGGGTTTACTTGTTGTTCCTAGAGTTTCCACATAAAGAATGTCAGGCAGATCTTTCAGTTATCAGGCTCCTCTCTTGTGGAACCAACTTCCAGTTTCTGTCCATGAGGCTGACACATTGTCCAGTTTTAAGACTGGGATTAAACTTTCCTTGCGATAAATCCTATATTTAGGATCAGCTTGGGTTTCCTGAGCTATCCTTTAGTTATCCTGCTATAGGCTTAGACTACTGGGGGACAAACTAACTGCATTTCTTCATTATGTTACCGTCTTAACTTACTCTGCTCAACTTGTTTTGTATTTATTTATTTTTTATTAATTTCAAATAAAAAAATACAGCAATTTAATTAGGGCTGAACAATTAATTGCATTTACAATAAAATCGCGATATGATAAAACAAGATTTTCTAATCGCGAAGGCTGCAATTTGATTGGTCACATGACCTGGTTAAGTGACTTGTGAGTGAGTGGAGCAAATCAAAGCAGAGAGTGGGAGAATTCAACACTGCACTTTAACCAGTTGCACAATGACGTCAGGCTCGACAGAAGCTGATACATCTGAAAGTTTGGTACCAAAGAGGGGCAGCTTGTCCATTGATGGCTATAAAAAAACAAGACGCTGTGCGCAAGTTTATTTATTTATTTTTTTTTACATCTAAAACAGTGGTCCCCAAACTCGGGCCCGCGGGCCGGATCCTGCTCGCCTCCACATTTGGTCCGGCCCCCAGAACAATACCAGAGAGCATTTAGATTTTTTTTCATATGTGTATTTGTATTTGATAATAAAGTTGGACTTTTGCAATAAAATGTTACTTAGTAATGAACTATTTTTAACTATTGTTCCTTATTTAATTTATTATGTCAACGTTTGGGGAAAAACGCTGACACATCCCAAACGTGACATTCTGTTCCACCATTCTGTGGTCTGTGTCTCTATCTTACAACCCCCAGAAAAGAAATCATAAACCCGCCCCTCTCAAAGACAGAACGGAATAATGGCGAAAAGATTAGGTTAGAGAAAAATTGATCCAGAATGCAGGGCATTTAAGCTGCAGTGGACAAACTATTATTTTCAACGCAAAGAAAAGGCTGTCTGTCTCATCTGTAAAGAGGCGGTGGCGGTATTCAAAGAATACAATCTGCGGCGACACTATGAATCCCAATCACAAAGACGAGTATGATAGCTTGCAAGGCCAAATGCGANTTGTCTTTCTTTCAATAGGGAGTACACCTGCACCTACTTTGTACATCTGGACTTGCCATTCTGTGTTTGTTTAATTCTCCTTCCTGTCCTGTCAAACCCAACTGGTTTTCACCAGATGGCCGTTCGTCCTAAGCCTGGTTCTGCTGGAAGTTTCTTCCTGTTAAAAGGGAGTTTTTCCTTTCCACTGTTGCCTATGTGCTTGCTCAGGATGGGAGACTGTGACGAAGTGAAGATTCAACACAATCTGCTGGTTTTCTTAGATAGAGAACTTTACTAATTAGATTGTCTATGTACAGTATGCAAATGCTTTTGTTCAGTGCCCTGAGATTACTTCTGCTGTGATTTGGTGCTATATAAATAAACTGAACTGAAACTTAAGATAATAAGATTACTAAAATGGCTTTTAAAGAAATACAGGACCTGCTTTTTTATGAAGATGCTGAGGATGTAGGAGTGGGCACTGTGGGAGTTCTGCTCTGTCAGCTCCTGCACCCACAGCCAGACTCTAATCAGCTATGCCTGTGGATCATCAACTTAATGAGCATGAGGAGCATAAAAGGTGGCAGAAGACTTTCACCCAGTGCTGGAGCGTTACCTGCCAATGGTAGTCTTGTTCTAACCTTTTACTTTTGTTTAAAACCAAACATTGTATCTCCGTGCCTAGAGTTACCCTTGATGTCCTCTTGCTTCCTGAATCTTCCTTTGTGCTTCATCAGCTGCCTCCATGCCTTCCTACAACTTGCATAACACCTGCACCTTCTTCACCTGGAACCATTTGGGTCAACCCTCCTTATGTGTGACCCCAACATCCATTAGTTCTAGTCCCCTCCCTGGCTTATTGCACTATTTCTCACTTTGTAAATAAACACTGTAAACCTTGGTCTCTGTTCTCATTGGTCCTTATATCTGGGCATTGCTGCAATTGTTACAGGCACAACTCTTATTTACAGAAATGTTAAAATACCCACATCTCAGCTTTAAAGCAACAATATAAAATAAAAATAAAATGCTAAAAGACAGCTGCAGCTTGGCTGCTTTCTGCTTTTATCTTCACAAAACAAGTAAAATATCATTTTTTCTGTCTCAAAGAGAATTGGAAGGTAACGATGGAAAACCTTATTGTTGCTTACCAATCAACAACATATATCCTGCTTTAAAAGCTGACAAAATGTGGATGAGACTGACTAAAAGTATAATTTCTGTCATGTACGATCGCTCGCAGAAGAAGGAACAGCTCAAAGACGGATCGTTTTGATCAGCTTTTATGAACTTGTAAGGCAATGCAAAGTAGGCTGTGGACATCGGAGAGTGACATTTCAGCATGAAAGCATTGCCTTCTTCAGAGCGTTTTACAATATACGTGATGAAATGTACAATTCACCATCAATTAAAGATGTGGAGTAACACAGGCTGAAGCGTCTCCGAAGAAATTAAATGTCCAGCACAATGAATCTAAAGGATCACTTTATATAGAAACTGCAGCTTTCAACCTGCTGTGTGTCTTTACCTCTTCCACTTTGAGACAGAAAAAAGCTAAGTGAGCAGGTTGGCTCTGTGTGAGTGGATCTCTGTGTTGACCTTGCTGCTGGCGATGACCCTCCACTGCCACCCCTCCCTCTGCACAAACACATTTACACAAACGTCGGTTCATCCCAGGCACCAGACCACCACCGCTGCCTTCTTCCTGCTGCTTGCTGTGCACATGTAAAAAGCTACACTTGACCTCGTCCCCGTCGCCGACTCCCTTTTTTCCACGACTCGCTGACAGCTCCGAGGCAAAGCTGCTTTCAAAGGTGCACGGCTTCAAACGCACACATTACCAATTCTTTTTAACCTTTATTTATTCGGAGAAAGTCGCGCTAAACTTTATTCACATGCTTTTAAATGACACCTATATGTTTCTCAAACCAACCACAATGCTCTCTGTTCAAAAAAAAAAAATTGCTACAAGTCTCCAGCATCAAGTTAGCAACATTTTTTTTTCCCCAAAAGCACCCACTTGAAAAACGAGACTTTTTGGCAGCAGTGACTCAGAACATTTGGAAGGACACCCATGGAACTATGGCACATGTGCTGCCTGACACGCTTAGTAAAATATATACAAATACAGGTTTGATCACTCTCTCTGGAAAGATGATTCCATTGTTCACTGGGAAAGACAAGGGGTAAAGAAAGTACTGTAGATAAATGTGTTTAAAAGTAGTACACAGAGCAGAAGAAGTGACCGTCAGAGGTCGAGAAAGTTGTAACATTAACTACAGATCTCACTGAAACACGTGTAAATTCCATCGCAACTTAAGGTGCACATTTAAGAAAGTGTCTGTGTGAATTTGCTGAAATTATTTATGGTTTGATGTTTACATCCATCAAACCAAAATGGTGTGAAGTGGCTGGGATGAGAGTCAGTTCCTCAAAGTCTGAGGCCATGCTTCTCAACCAGAAACAGGTGAAATGCCCACTCTGGGTTGGTGGGAAGACTTTTCCTCAGGTGGAGGAGTTTAGGTATCGGGGCATCTTGTTCACACCCCTCCCTGGGCTGCCACCTTACCGTGGTGGAGGGGTTTGAGTGTCCCAATGATCCTAGGAGCTATGCTGTCAGGGGCTTCATGCCCCTAGAAGGGTCACCCAAGGCAGACAGGTCCTAGGTGAGGGACCAGACAAAGTGCAGCCCAAAAACCCCTATGATGAGTACAATTAATGGACTAAGTTTTCCCTCGCCCGGACGCGGGTCACCGGGGCCCCACTCTGGAGCCAGGCCCGGAGGTGGGGCACGCTGGCGAGCGCCTGGTGGCCGGGCTTTTACCCATGGAGCCCGGCCGGGCACAGCCCGAAGAGGAGACGTGGGTCCCCCTTCCCATGGGCTCACCACCTGTGGGAGGGGCCAAAGGGGTCGGGTGCAATGTGAGATGGGTGGTGGCCGAGGGCGGGGACCCTGGCGGTCTGATCCTCGGCTACAGAAGCTGGCCATTGGGACATGGAATGTCACCTCTCTGGTGGGGAAGGAGCCTGAGCTAGTGTGTGAGGTTGAGAGGTTCCGACTAGAAATAGTCGGACTCACCTCAACGCATGGCTCTGGCTCTGGAACCAGTTTCCTTGAGAGGGGTTGGACACTCTTCCACTCTGGAGTTGCCCCTGGTGAGAGGCGCCGAGCAGGAGTGGGCATACTGGTTGCCCCCCATCTTGGTGCCTGTACGTTGGGGTTCACCCCGGTGAACGAGAGGGTAGCCTCCCTTCGCCTACGTGTGGGGGGACGGGCTCTGACTGTTGTTTGTGCCTATGCACCAAACGGCAGCTCAGACTACCCACCCTTTTTGGAGTCCTTGGAGGGGGTATTGGAGAGTGCGCCTCCTGGGGACTCCCTTGTTCTACTGGGGGACTTCAACGCTCACGTGGGCAATGACAGTGAGACCTGGAGGGGTGTGGTTGGGAGGAACGGCCCCCCTGATCTGAACCAGAGTGGTGTTCTGTTATTGGACTTCTGTGCTCGTCATGGATTGTCCATAACGAACACCATGTTTAAGCATAAGGGTGTCCATATGTGCTCTTGGCACCAGGACACCCTAGGTCGCAGTTCGATGATCGACTTTGTTGTCGTCTCATCTGATCTGCGGCCGCATGTCTTGGACACTCGGGTGAGGAGAGGGGCGGAGCTGTCAACTGACCACTACCTGGTGGTGAGTTGGCTCCGATGGTGGGGGAGGATGCCGGTCAGACCTGGCAGACCCAAACGTATTGTGAGGGTCTGCTGGGAACGTCTGGCAGAGTCTCCCGTAAGACGGAGCTTTAACTCCCACCTCCGGGAGAGCTTTGAACACGTTCCAAGGGAGGCGGGGGACATGGAGTCCGAGTGGGCCGTGTTCCGCGCCTCTATTGTCGAGGCAGCTTATCGGAGCTGTGGCCGCAAGGTTGTTGGTGCCTGTCGTGGTGGCAACCCTCGAACCCGGTGGTGGACACCGGCAGTGAGGGATGCTGTCAGGCTGAAGAAGGAGTCCTATTGGGCCTTTTTGGCTTGTGGGACCCCGGAAGCAGCTGATAGGTACCGGCAGTCCAAGCGGCATGCGGCTCGGGTGGTTGCTGAGGCAAAAACTCGGGCGTGGGAGGAGTTCGGAGAGGCCATGGAGAATGACTTCCGTACGGCTTCGAGGCGATTCTGGTCCACCATCCGGCGTCTCAGGGGGGGAAAGAGGTACGAGACCAACACCATTTATGGTGGAGGTGGCGTGCTACTGACCTCAACTCGGGATGTTGTGAGTCGGTGGGCGGAATACTTCGAAGACCTCCTCAATCCTACTGGCACGTCTTCCACTGAGGAAGCAGAGCCTGGGGACTTTGGGTCGGGTTCTCCGATCTCTGGTGCTGAGGTCGCCGAGGTGGTTAAAAAGCTCCGCGGTGGCAAGGCTCCGGGGGTGGATGAGATTCGCCCGGAGTTCCTTAGGGCTCTGGATGTTGTAGGGTTGTGTTGGCTTACGCGACTCTGCAATATCGCGTGGACATCGGGGGCAGTTCCCTTGGATTGGCAGACTGGGGTGGTGGTTCCCCTATTCAAAAAGGGGGACCGTAGGGTGTGTTCCAACTATAGGGGGATCACACTCTTAAGCCTCCCTGGTAAGGTCTATTCAGGGGTTCTGGAGAGGAGGGTCCGTCGGATAGTCGAACCTCGGATTCAGGAGGAGCAGTGTGGTTTTCGTCCTGGTCGTGGAACACTGGACCAGCTCTACACCCTCAGCAGGGTCCTGGAGGGTGCGTGGGAGTTTGCCCAACCAGTTTACATGTGCTTTGTGGACTTGGAGAAGGCATTCGACCGCGTCCCTCGGGGGGTTCTGTGGGGGGTACTCCGGGAGTATGGGGTACCAGGCCCTTTGATAAGGGCTGTTAGGTCCCTGTACGACCGGTGTCAGAGCTTGGTCCGCATTGCCGGCAGTAAGTCAGGCTCGTTTCCGGTGAGAGTTGGACTCCGCCAAGGTTGCCCTTTGTCACCGATTCTGTTCATAACTTTTATGGACAGAATTTCTAGGCGCAGCCAAGGTGTTGAGAGGATCCGTTTTGGTGACCTTAGAATCGCTTCTCTGTTTTTTGCAGATGATGTGGTCCTACTGGCTTCATCAGTTCGTGATTTACAACTTTCACTGGAGCGGTTTGCAGCCGAGTGTGATGCGGCCGGGATGAGGATCAGTTCCTCCAAATCCGAGGCCATGGTCTTGAGCCGGAAAAGGGTAGCATGCCCTCTCCGGGTCGGGGAGGAGGTCCTGCCCCAAGTGGAGGAGTTTAAGTATCTCGGGATCTTGTTCACGAATGAGGGAAAACTGGAGCGTGAGATCGATAGGCGGATAGGTGCAGCGTCCGCAGTGAAGCGGGCGCTGTACCGGTCTGTCGTGGTGAAGAGAGAGCTGAGTCAAAAGGCAAAGCTCTCAATTTACCGATCGATCTACGTTCCCACCCTCATCTATGGTCATGAGCTTTGGGTTATGACCGAAAGAACAAGATCTCGGATACAAGCGGCTGAAATGAGTTTTCTCCGCAGGGTGGCTGGACTCTCCCTTAGAGATAGGGTGAGAAGCTCAGTCATCCGGGAGGGACTCGGAGTAGAGCCGCTGCTTCTCCACATCGAGAGGAGCCAGTTGAGGTGGCTCGGGCATCTGGTTAGGATGCCTCCTGGACGCCTCCCTGGTGAGGTGTTCCGGGCATGTCCCACCGGGAGGAGACCCAGAGGAAGACCCAGGACACGCTGGAGGGACTATGTTTCTCGGCTGGCCTGGGAACGCCTTGGGATTCCCCCGGAGGAGCTGCTCCAAGTGGCTGGGGAGAGGGAAGTCTGGGCCTCCCTACTTAGGCTGCTACCCCCGCGACCCGACCCCGGATAAGCGGAAGAAGATGGATGGATGGATGGATGGATGGCATCTTGTTCACAAGTTATGTTAAGAGCTGGATCGACAGACTGGGGCCTCTTCCTCAGTACTGAGGGTATTGCTTGTGTCAGTCAAGGTGAAGAAAGAGCTGAGCTGTATGGCAAACCTCTCGATATCAAAGTCAAAGTTAAAGTCAACTTTATTGTCAGAACTGCAATATGTACAGGACATACACAGGATTGAAATTGCGTTTCTCTCAGTCCCTCGGTGCAACAGTAACCATTTAAACACTAAAACACTAAAACATTTAATAAACATAAGCATAAAATAGTAAAAGTGTAACACTGTCCTGAGTTTTTGCATAGTAGTATAAAAGTATGAAAATTTACACCAACACTAAAACACTAAACATTTAATGAACATAAGCATAAAATGAAATAATAAAAGTGTAATACTGTCCTGAGTTTTTGCATAGTAGTATAAAAAGTATATCTATAAAATAAACTGAAGGTTCTAGCATTGACATTTGCAAAGAGTGGCAAAGCAGCATATGAGTTAATGTACACAGTATATGTATGAGGTAGTTGATGTTGGTATAGAGGCAAAGTGGCATATGCAGTGAGGCACATAAGGCACATTGGGCATCCTTAAATAATAATAATAATATAATAATAAACTTTATTTGTATAGCACCTTCCAACAATGCCTTGCATTGACCAAGGTGCTTAACAGGATAAAAAGATGAATAAACTGGAACAATAAATCAATGAAAATAGAATAAGAAACAACAGCAATAAAAGAAGGCAATGGAAGTAAAAAATGCTACATACTAAAACTTTTTGAACAAGAGGAAATAAAAAGGCAATGTAAATAAAAAATGTTGCATATTAAAATACCAAAAGTAATAAAAGTTACACACTGCAAGCTTATTTGAACTAGTGGAAATAAAAAGGCAATGGAAATAAAAAATGCTACATACTAAAATACCAAAAGTAATAAAAGTTACACACTGAAAGCTTTTTTGAACAAGTGGGTCTTCAAAGGCTAGTCAGAGAATACTGTATATGTATCAGCAGTAGTGTAGATATAAAAGTAGTGTAAATGTAAACAGTAGTAATAAATGTAAACAGTAGTAATAAATGTAAACAGTATTAATAAATGTAAACAGTGAATGTAAACAGTAGTATGACTATAGGCAGTAATGTAATACAAACATTAGTGCAAATATGAGAAGTAGTGCAAACTGAATGAGCACATGACCGAGAGTTTAGTGAATAACCCGTTTGATGACACAGAGTCCAGTGTTAAAATCTTTGTGTTGTGTGGTAATGTGTGAGAAAGTTTTTTGTGTTAAGGCAGTTCAAATGGGAGGGGAGGCAGAGCAGGCAGAGTGTTTAGCATCCTGACTGCCTGATGAACAGAGCTGTCTCTCAGTCTGCTGGTTCGAGCCTGGAGACTCCTCAGTCTCCTCCCTGATGGCAGCAGTCTGAAGCAGCTGTGTAGTGGGTGTGTGGGATCACCTGCCATGCAGAGGGCTTTCCGAGTGAGGCGGTTGCTGTGTAAGTCCTGCAGTGAGGGGAAGGAGGTGCCGACGATCTTCTCAGCTGCTCTCACGATGCGCTGGAGGCTCTTGCGGCAGGATGCAGTACATGCACCAAACCACACAGTGATGCAGCTTGTCAGGACACTTTCTATGGCACCTCTGTAGAAGGTGCACATGATGGGGGTTGAAGCTCCAGCCCTTTTCAGCTTGCGGAGAAAGTAGAGGCGCTGGTGAGCCTTCTTGGCCAGTGATGCAGTGTTCCTGCTCCAGGACAGGTCCTCTGAGCAGGAACACTGCATCACATTCCAAACCTCACCTATGGTCACAAACGTAGGCGTTGCATCAATAATATGCGAAGGGGATGTCTCCCCCTCACATTTAAATAAAATATTCATTTGGACCACCCAAAATTACCATGAAATATTAGTTCACCCAGCACTGTTCCTATTTCGTTGTGAACGAATACTTTCCAGAATACTTAAACCAGTAAAAGTCTGCTCCGGGTTTTCCTGGTTACCTACAAGAACTCTCCACACTGCATGCAACGTTTCCCTAAGGTCACTTGCCTTGGCAAGACACTCATCTCATTGGTGTGGGGAGGGGGGGGGTTATTGATGGGATATGGGAGGAGGGGAAGACACCTCTGTGTTGAGCACTAGCTTAGTGCTACGTTAGTGTTGGCAGTTATTGACTGGAGTGGGGTGGGGGCAGGATGCGTGAGAGAAGCGGAATGTGCTCTATTCACACAAGGAGAGCTGTTGGTCAGGCTACTTCTTGTTGTGCCCTGCTGTCTAAAATCGTTACTGAATGAAGTGTTTACTTACGCAGATAAACACAGATATTTAACAATCTGTTAGGTATCTACTTTACTCAAAGATTTCTGGGGGAGGACCCCCAGACCCCCTCACCAGTGTGTCACTCTATATTACAAATGCTTCTGATGCCAATTGTCATCAGGTTTGGATCATGACTAAAATAACGAGATCCCATACATACAAGTGGACAAAATGAGTTTTCTTTGAAGGGTAGTTGGGCTCAGCCTTACAGATAGTATGAAGTGCTCCGTCATCCAAGGGGTGGGGGCTCAAAGTTGGACTGTTGCATCGCATAAAAAGGAGTCAGTTGAGGTGGTTCAGGTATCTGATTAGGATGCCTCCTGGATGTCTCCCTTTAAATGTCTTCAGGTATATAACATCCAACTGGTAGGAGGCCATGGGGAAGACCCAGAAGTCACTGGAGAGATTTTGTATCTTCTCTGGTCTGGGAACACCCCAGGGTCCTGCAGGAGGAGCTGAAAAAATTTTGCTGGGGAGAGGGATGTCTGCGTTTCTCTCCTGGGCCTGTTACCTCTATGACCTGACTATGGATAAGCAGTAGAAGATGGAGATGGAGAGATATTTTCAAAGATAGTCAACGTACCCCTGAAGAAAAGGCTAAATTTGTGAAAGGCTGTGAGCTACCATACAAATATCTACTTTGGTTTATCTACAAAATTAGCCAAAGTGACTGAACACAGGTCAACAATGACAATGACCATGGAAGAGTTGTTTAGGATGGAGATCTCAGACAATATTGATGTATTGCTTTGCATTTATGCCCAGATTAGTTGAGTAATGTATGCAGGTAAATGCCCCTTGTTTACAGTTATAACATACATGTATATGCCCTGATGCATGCTCAATAATCCAGGTAGAAAAATCCAAAAAAGCTAAGTCTGGTCCTCTGGACATTCAAAAAAACAAAACAAAACAAAGCAAAAAAAAACAAAAAACTGTAGAAACGTTTCGTCTTTCGTCCGAAAGACTTCCTCAGTCTGAGAAGCTGTATTCAGCTCAGTCTTATATATAGCACCCTCTCACAGTGTTACACAACCAGTTTGCTGATGACAGCCGAAACCAGCTGCTCACATGATCAAGGAGGACCATCAGCCTGACGATGGATCGTTAGCACCCTGATGGTTGTTTGCTATTCACAGAGGGCTGAGTGATACTAGCAATAACAGCATTGTAAGAGGGGGACAGTTGCACCCGGAGGCCTCCACCCCTGTTTAATGATGGGCGGTTTCTTTTCACAAAGATGGCCTCCTTTATGCTGGATCCCCACCGCACGCATCCAAATGCTCCCAATGCTCTGTGTTTGCTGCTTACAACAGATGTCTGTCCCCACTAACGTCTGCAGACGCGCAGTGGGAGGAGCGTGTCGTGGCTCCCTTCCCGGTCAGATCCGTGTTGTTTATGTACACTGGGCAGATAAAACCAGCTGTGCCTCGTCAATACTTGTGTGTGTCTTCTACGAGCCGAACTGCAGCTCAAAAAGTATTTGTTGAGATTAAAACTTTTTTTTTTTAATGTTTGGGGAGATGTACAGCAGCAACTTTAAAAATGCCAGGTTTTCCTACCGGATGCTGTTTTGCAGAGTCTCTCCCGAGTGGTTGCTGATAATCTGCGAGCAGAAGAAGCAGGACAATCCCTGCTTCTACAGTGGCTGCTGGCTGCGCGCACGTGTGTGAAAAGTGGCTGCCGGGTCCTGATGCGCTGCTTGAAATGCGGAAGGCGAGCCGCGTCACGCCCCGCTGCTCCAAGATGCGCGGCCCCATAGACTTTCAATGTAAAGTGGCTGCTTCGGCTGCGCGAGATGCGTGCGGTGGGGATCCAGCATTACTCCTCTCTCAAACCATTGTTCCTCTCTATCAAGGATGTGAACATCTTCATCCCTGAAAGAGTGACCGCTACAGTTCTACAGTTTTTTTTTTTTTTTTTTTTGCTTTGTTTTGTTTTGTTTTTTGAATGTCCAGAGGACCAGACTTAGCTTTTTTGAATACATGTATATGCATATCAGAATTACAAATCAATATATATGGAGAACTACTGGAGTAGATATAGAATAGAGCTGCTGCCTCTTGGCAAGAAGGTCGCTGGATCAAATCCCAGCTGGGGCCTTTCTGGTTGAAGTTTCAATGTCCTCTCTGTGTATGTGTGGGTTTTCTCCGGGTATTCCGGTTTCCTCCCACAGACCAAAAACATGCATGTTAGACTGATTGGTAACTCTAAATTGTCTCTAGGTGTGAATGAGAGAGTGAATGGTTGTTTGTCTTGTTTGTCTCTATGTGGTCCTGTGATGAACTGGAGACCTGTCCAGGCTGTCCCCCACCTCTCACACAGTGACTGCTGGATATGGTCACCAGTGACCCCCATGACCCAAAAAGGAAGAAATGGGTAAAGATAATGGATGGATATCATCTAAGTATTTCTATTTTGATTTTTGTGACCCACAGTGGGGTCTTGATACCAGCTTTGAGAACTAGAACTAGGTCTAGATGTTAGTTTTAATTCACATCAAAATATTTAATGGTCTGTAATAATTTTTCTATTCTTTATTCTTTAGGAGAAACGTATTTTCCAGCCTATAAGTGGCAGTTTATTGACTAATTTTCATGTCCTGCAACTTATAGGGTGAAGCAACATATTTATGGATTTTTCCCATATTTTTAGACCAATTTTTGGCTAAGATATGACAGTTTCCATTCATTCTGACAAAAAATAATGGAGCAGTACCACTTTCGGCTGCTAGGGGCAGCAGTACCACTTTCGGCCGCTAGGGTCCACCGACCGTTCCTAGCTCATGTGTACGAAAAAAGCCTTCTCTGCTCGGACTCACTCTGTTGCAGCCCGGCCTCCTGAACTCTGGAGGTAGGTCTGAACTAGTGTTTGTTAGCAAAATAGCTCATGAACCACACAACAGATTTTGATGAAGCTTACAGAAAGTAATCACTGGATGGATATTTACAATATTTAAGCTGTAGGAGATGTTTGAGCTAAAATTTGATTCATTCATAATTTATTTTCGCAGCGCGCGCAACCTTTTGGAAGACGTCAAAGCGAAACAATTTAAATCCATGATTAATGATTGATTAAATGATTAAATCCAACAGATTTGACTATTACGTGAATTTATTAAGGAAAGGTTAAGCTCAGAAACACTTTTGCTATAATGTCAGCTAACAAATATATATTTTTATGTGTATATCTTGCTAAATTTTAAAGAAAATGCTGCGTATCCGCTCGCTGCGCGTGCACGTAGCGAAACTACTTTTTAAGTCCAGTTGATTTGACAATTAAACAAAAGGACAAAGGAATAAATGGTCACA
>JBBPBX010024488.1:27986-39628 GCA_038048925.1 Garcialebias charrua
CATGATCACTAGCAGAAAGAGGATTATACAGGTTGAAGTTTGAACTTTTAACCTAAATAATTACGTGAACAATCTGAACAGATGTGTGCTTGCATGTTCTATAAAGTTGGCTGTATTGGAAAATTTCTCTTGACAAATATGGATCTAAAGCAACTGCAACTTGATGAATGTGAAGGCGCAGGAGTTGAAAATCGAAGGTTCATACCTGCAGACAATCTGTTGCTGTGTATCACTGCGGTGGGAGTGATGTAACACTTTGAGTGACCTAGAAATCCTCTACTGACGAAACCCTTCGTGAAGCCTAGAAATCCTCGGTTGACTTTTATCACGTCTGTGGATCTACCTGTCTGTCTGTTCCCATCAGCTACAGGGAGAGCTCGGCTCGAACACATGTCGAGCTAACTCTGCCTGTCACCAGAAGATAACTGACACCGGCCCTGGCTGGGGCCGTCTGCAGAACGGCCGTCTGAGAAAATAACCCTTGTTGCAGAGATGTAGTGAGAGAAGTGGGGGCTGGAGGAGAATACCTCTCAGACTTGTCACAGAAAATGTTTAACTGTGAGTGAAGGAAACATTGATGCCAAGAAACTGTGTGTATGAGAGTCTGTTATCCATGCATCTCACACTCTGGACTACCAATGGAGGACCTATGTTGGTCCAAATGGCAGAGGGATGGGTTGGGTTTATGTTACATCCACATGGGAACGTGCAACTTCATACTGGAATCGGACGGGGAGCAAGTGTATTGAGGCCCCCAGACTTCATCAACGCAACATGCCTCCGCCAGACAGAACAAATTGCACAGCCAGGATCGTCACCCACACAACCCCATCGCAAAACAAGCTCACATTACCTCTCAACCAGTCTGCACACACTCTCGGAGCAAAGGCTCTTCTGTTGCGATGGATGCAAAAGAGGAACCGAGTGCCTGATTACTCATTTGGGCCTATTTGTTTTCATCTACCAGCCATACTTTATCATATAATCTCAAACATAACTCTCATCACCTCCTAGACCCAAAACCTTTCCAGAGAATCAGACCAATTCATCTGCTTTACACTGATGGATAAATGACTGCTACTGACACCCAGCCTCTGATTTCCAGAGGTGAAAACTCATGTGTTGAAAACAAAGTGGGTCTTTGAGCTCCGGTGCACACTGTTGTTACTTTGGCCATGGGTTTCACAGTTTGTTTGGTGAGGAGAAGGTTCATTTACAGCTGCAGTGTAAAAAAGACAGAGCTACAATTTATCGCTACTTAGAACAAGGCAAACATTCAAGTTGCTTTATTTAGCTATAGCAGTAATACCTGCTAAATGAATAAATTCAGTATTCTAGTATTCTCTTTAACTCTACAAGCCTCAGTTTGGAAGAAAAAGACTGAAAAAGGGATTTCTTATGAGTTTGAAATGGTTGTAAAAAAAACCCACAATATTTTAGAAAGGTAGCATAAATCACTGTGCCATGACTGTTGGCAATTATTTTGCCAACGATTTTCAAGAGAGTCCCTCAAAAATGTCTCCGAATGTTTGTTGGAGGTTCTCCATTTCCTTGTATGAGTTGCGGAGATTCATAGTGTTGTTGCTTGAATTACTGCACAACAGAGTTTCTCTCAAAACGGGAGTTGCCGCGAACATTTCAAAATAGTCTCAAACCTTATTACCGTATTGTCTGCCCTATAAGTCACACTTCTTTGCACATTTTGCATGCCCTGCGACTTATAGGCCGAAGCGACATTGTTATTGATTTTTTCCCCATATTTATAAACCAATTTTTAGCTGAGATATGACCGTTTTCATTCATTCTGACTGACAAAGAATTGAGCAGTACCACTTTCAGCCACTTGAAGGTAGCAGAGTATTAGTAGCAGTATGGCATGTGGCTATAATGACAAATTCAAAAAAGTTCAGGACAAAAACAACTGGACTTTATTTATAATACTTTATACTTTGTTTTTTCTTGAACTTTTTTGAATTTACCATCTCCTGGATAACTATCTTCATCAGCTATTAATGACTCATTTGGCCTGCCATATTCTCCCACCTTCATTCTGTTCGCTGCTTGGAACCGTCAAACTAGCCGTACCGCTCCGGCGAAATGCAGCTAATTTGACCAATAAAGTGCATTTATTAAGCAAATGTTAGACTGAGACACAGCTTTACTATAATTTCGAGTAAATACTATAATTTCGAGTAAATAAATAATTTTTAAGTGCTTTTCTTGTTAATTTTCGGAGAAAAGAGCCACGTTCCTCTTCCTTTTTTTCCCCCTCTGCGCGTTCACGGAGCACAGAGGCAGCAAAATTGACCATTAAAGTGCATTTATTAAGCAAATCCTTAGACTGAGACACACATTTACTATAATTTTGAGCAAACAAATAATTGTTTTTAAGTGTTAATCTTGTTAAATTCTTGTTCAAGTCCTCCTGTGCACGCTCCTACGGCTGCCATTTGGCAGCCCGTTGATTTTAGGCACAACAACGGCCCACATATCTGAGTTGTCAGCAGTGACACGTAACAAACGCTACGCGTCAGCGGTGACGCATAATATATGCAACGTATGAGGCAAAACGACATATTTATGGATTTTTCCACTTTATTAGACAAATACTGACTGATGCGACTTATAAAGCGGAGTGACGTGTACGGCGGTAAATACGGTAAATGAAGTTTCAGGTGTCAAAGTCAGAGTTTTTTTTATTTGTCATTCGCGCTTCATGTGGTACATGTGGTGGAACAAAGTTGTGTACACAGAGTCCCAGCTACATCCAAAAAAAAGTATAAATTGTAAAGGATGGGAGACTGTGATGCAGTGAAGATTCAAGTCTGCTGGCTTCCTTAGATGGAGAACTTTACTAATTGGCTTTTCTATGTATGTGAATAATTATGTATTGTGCCCTGAGACAACTTTGTTGTGATATGGCGCTATATAAATATACTGAATTGAATTGAATTTAAGAAAAACAGTAATAAGATCTAAGATATAAACTAAGAAATATGCTAAACTAAGATACACTAAGCACTAGTAGTACAAAAACAATACACCGAGCAACAGCAGCACGAACATGAGTCTGTGTGAGCAGATGAGTACGAATGAAGGTGTTTCCAACTAGCCTTGATTGAGTCTCTATAAACACAATGAAATGATGTAATCAGACTGGAATACAGTTTTGCAAACAAAGCAAATTAAAATATACTTTAGATTTATCAAATAAAAATGGTCACGCAAAATGAGGTTGCATAACTCACTGGTCACAAAAAAAAAATCAGAGCCCAAAACCAGTTAAGTCAGGTCATCTGGATTGATTTTCTTGGATGAAAGGTAGTGTTGCCAGATCTCACGATAGAAACAAGCAAGCAGCTCTATGAAAATGTCGCCTCGCCAACTTTAACCCACCAATAAACAGGAAACGGGGGCGTGGAAGAGACAAACCATCTACTACCACTCGTCTTTTGCTTTATTGTGCGGAGCTGGGAAATAGTCAACTACTGTATTTTTTGCTGTATAAGTCACTGTTTATTTGCAAAAAACTTATACGCCAAAGCGGCATATTTATGGATTTCCCCCCATAATTATAAACCCATTTTTGGCTGAGATATGACCGTTTTCATTCATTCTGACTGAAAATTTTGAACACTACTATTTTCAGCCGCTAGATGGCACTGAAGTAGTAAGGCATGCCATTGTATCATATACCAGTAATATATAAAAGTGGCTGTTAACACATTCAGCTTGCCACAAGCCTGCCACTGTTGTCAGCCTAGAGAAACTGAATCAGTTTCATTTTGTTGCGCTGCCCCGGCAAAATGCAGCTGATTTGACTGTCAAAGTGCGAAAATTAAGTACAAGGTCAACTGAGACACACCTTTACTATGAAGTTGAGCAAATAAATAATTGTTTTTAGGTTGTTATCTTGTTAAATTTTGAAGAAATGCACAGACTCTGCGCATGCCCACTTCCGTGAATCGGGTTTTGAAATGCAGCTGATTTGACTATCAAAGTGCATTTATTAAGCAAAAGTTAGACTGCACACCTTTACTATAACTTTGAGCAAACAAATAATTGTTTGTATGTGTTAATCTTGTTAAATTCTTGTTCATGTCCTCCCATACATGCTCCGACGGCGTCATTTGGCTGCCCATCGATTTTTGGCACAACATCCAGCCACATTTCCAGGTTCGGCCCACATTTCCGGGTTGTGAGCAGTGACGTGCAACATCCAGTAAGCTCAATCATCCAGGTGGATAACAACAAAAAATGGTTAAATCAATTCATCTGGACCAGTTGATTTAAAAGAAAATAATTAACTAAAATATGACAGATGTCACAAAATTTCCAGAAAATAAGTAACAAAAGGTTAGTTGATATTAAGATCCAACTCTGACCACCCGCATAACGCAGTCAATTTAAAATGCTATTTCAAGAGCCTTGCTAGAATTTAAGCTTTAAAGAAATAAAGCCCACAGCTTTTAAAAACACATTTCCTTAATTGTTAAATTGAGCCTAAAGTAGGACAGCTGAAGCCTGTTTTATTGTTATTGACATGTTATTTTCCTGCTTCAATCAGATGTTTTCATCGGTTAAAAATATGTTTATTGAAATGAAAATGTTTTGTCTTTTTAAAGATGAATTGAATAAATAGTTTTTAAATGGATAATCAACAAAAAAAGGATGCTTTTAAAAAAAAGCGCAGATCACAAAGGCTTGAATTTCAAAGAGCTGCTTTGGTCGCATTTTGAAGTATCACGCTTCGGTTCATTTGCAGTTAATTACATTTCCACCCAATAAATCTGATACAATAACTGTTTTTCTTCCATCCGGTACTTTTTACATGTGAAGCTTTTTGATGGTGATAAAAATATATCATGGAATAAAATAGCACCTTTTTTGAATCTTTGGTCCAAAAAGAGACTGAAGAAGTGCTGAAATAATGCACATCTGTATGGCAGATTGTTCTTGTGCCAAGTGTGAAATAACATTCATTAAAAGTGACAAATACCTGATTTGTAACGACACTAAGAGCACCATGTGCTAGAATGAAGTGGGATGTGGATGGTGGGATGGAGACTTGTGAAAATGAAAAAGCTTTGTTTAGAAACGTAAGAAATCAAGTGAGAGGAGGATTTCACAAATTACTACAACTGTATTCTTAGTGTAAAATACATGAACCTCAGCTTTTCTTTTCAGACGTTTCCCTCCGAAATGTATGAGCATGAGCGCCGCTATTTTTGTTTGGCCACACACACACACACGTGTTTTCCATCTTTACAGGGATTTCACACTGATATCCATTCATTTCTATAACCTAACCCTGACTCCTACCCTAAAGCTAACCGTTACTAGCACATATTGACCCGAAACCTAACAATTACAAGCAGATACATGTCCCTAAACCTAACCATTATGGTACATACCTGACCGTAAAACCTAACCATCATGGTACATACCTGAACCTAAACCTAACCATTACCAGCAGATACTTGCTCCTAAACCTAACCATTACCAGCACACATCTGATCCTGAACTTAACCATTACCAACACATACTTGATCATAAACCTAACCGATACCAGCACATACTTGACCCTAAACCTAATTATTACCAGTACATCCCTTATCCTAAACCTAACCATTACCACCAGTGCATATCTGACCCTTAACCTAACCATTACCAGCAGATACTTGATTCTAAACCTAACCATTACCAGCACATACCTGACCATAAACCTAATTATTACCAGCACATACCTGATCCTAAACCTAACCATTACCACCAATGCATATCTGACCCTAAACCTAACCATTACCAGCAGATACTTGATTATAAACCTAACCATTACCAGCACATACCTGACCCTAAACCTAACCATTACCAGCACATACCTGACCCTAAACCTAACCATTACAAGCTTATACTTGTTCCTAAACCTAACCATTACCAGCTGATACTTGTTCCTAAACCTAACCATTACCAGCAAATACTTGATTCAAAACCTAACCATTACCAGCACATACCAGACCATAAACCTAATCATTACCAGTACATACCTGACCCTAAACCTAACCATTACCAGCTGATACTTGTTCCTAAACCTAACCATTACCAGCAGATACTTGATTCTAAACCTAAACCAGCACATACCAGACCATAAACCTAACCATTACCCGCACATACCTGACCCTAAACCTAACCATTACCAGCTGATACTTGTTCCTAAACCTAACCATTACCAGCAGATACTTGATTCTAAACCTAAACCAGCACATACCTGACCATAAACCTAACCATTACCCGCACATACCTGACCCTAAACCTAACCATTACCAGCTGATACTTGATTCTAAACATAAACCAGCACATACCTGACCATAAACCTACGGTAACCATTACCAGCACATACCTGACCCTAAACCTAACCATTACCAGCTGATACTTGTTCCTAAACCTAACCATTACCTGTACATACCTGACCCTAAACTTAACCATTACCAGCACCAGGGCCAGATTTAGGAGGATGGGGGCCCCTGGGCTTGAGTCAATATGGGGGTCCACATATAGATTTTTTTGTTTGTTTGTTTTGGTTCAGATTATATATAATAAAAAATAAAAGTCATTTTGCATGGCCTTCTCACTGCTCACTGTATACGTTGGGCCTTATTATTTCAGTTTAACATTAATGTCCTCCTTATATTAAAGTCTGTAGCTTTAACTTAGCTTAAATACTACCTTTTTTTTGTTTTTTAGTTTTTGTCAAAATGAACCTAAATATGGTGTGGGTTTAATCCCCCTTTTAAATACCACCCGTTGAATATATTTATAAACTGAAATAATTTTCGCTTCAAAGATCAAGTTAAGTGTCATATTATAAATCTTAAATCAGAATAATAAATCTTTCATTTGTTACAAACAGAAAACTTATTTCAATGTCAAACAAAATTATACAACTTGCTGCCCTTTTTCCTTTTTTTTGTTCACACTTAATTTGTCAAACACTTGTAACACTTAAAATTAGCTTGGTAACAATCACCTTGTATGAAACAAACAATTTCTTAACTTTTAAACTTGTGCCTCTTTATCACAGCAGGTTACCATTTAAGCACTTACAGAGTCCATTTAAAGTTAGGTAGGTTAATTCAACTGTTCACCATTAACTTATTTTAAAGGTGTTACTTGCTAGCAGATTAACCATGCTGAACTCCTGGACACTGCTACCTCTGGTTCGGGTGATCCGTGCTTGCAGCGTCTTCCCTTTGATCCCAGAGAGTGACGCCACCGCTTAACGAGTGTCTGCAACACTGCAGCGGGCGTCTCCACTCTCTGCACCTCTCCAGCACATAGCTAGCTTGGCCCTCGCCTTCCTGCACAGCTCCGCTCAATTCTCATTTCCCTTCACTGCACAGTCTGGGACTTCTCCCATAGACAACAATTTCTCCGGTAGATTTTTGACCGGACCAATCAGAGAACAGAAGGGGCGGAGTTTTTGGCCCCTAACCCACGCCCCCACCTGTCCCAGCGCAGCCAGCGAGCAGCCGCATGTTCTCATTCAAAGCGATGCAAAGCGATGCAGGACTGTTTTATATGTGACACAAATTTATTAATTTCCCCTTCTTAATCCCTTATCTGGAGTTTTCTTTTGTTTTTTTCCCAAAAGTCAAGTAATCGCTCCCTCCTCCTTCTCCTCCTCACCCTCCGCTGAGTGAAATGAACAAGGAAATGCCTCAGGTTGTCACGAGAGAATTAAAGTCAGGTTTTACGTTGCTGCCCGAGTCCCATCAGATTTCCTGGTCTTCTGGTGTGTTGGACCAGCGCTCCATGGTTTTATTTTATTTTATTAGGACGTTTTATTAACATATAAACACAGAATATCCAAAGGCAGCGAGAGAAAATTCAGCAGGAGGCGGAGCTGAAGTCAAGTTCAGAAGACCACGGGGGAGCGCGCAGCCAACGAGCATTCGCATGTTCTCATTCAAAGCGATGCAGGACTGTTTTATATGTGACACAAATTTATTAATTTCCCCTTCTTAATCCCTTATCTGGAGTTTTCTTTTCTTTTTTTGCCAAAAGTAAGTGATCATCGCTCCCTCCTCCTCCTCATCCTCCTCTCCCTCCGCTGAGTGAAATGAACAAGGAAACGTCTCAGGTTGTCACGAGAGATTTAAACTCGGGTTTTAAGTTGCTGCCCGAGTCCCATCAGATTTCCTGGTCTTCTGGTGTGTTGGACCAGCGATCCATGGTTTTATTTTATTTTATTAGGACGTTTTATTAACATATAAACACAGAATATGCAACTGCAGCGAGAGAAAATTCAGCAGGAGGCGGAACTGAAGTCAAGTTCAGCAGACCACGGGGGAGCAGCCATCAGCAGAGGCCACGCCTCCAGCAAGAATTGGTTGTCAATGGAGAAAGTCCAGACCCTTGTCTGAAGCGAAGTGAAGGACAAGGGTCTGGTTTTAACCAGGCTAGCACGTAGCAGACTCCAGACGTAGCAGACAAAATATGTGCCGTGTAAACGGCCCCTCAGTTCTGACTGAACTCCAACACGTAGCAGACTGAGTTCAGACACTATCCGTTCACAAAAAAATAAAAAAATAAAAATTGCGCCGGGGCCCCCGAAGCGCCGGGGCCCCGGACTGCAGCCCCGGTAAGCCTATGCGAAAATCCGGGCTTGACCTGTACATACCTGACCCTAAACCTAACCAGTACCAGCACACACCTGACCCTAAACCTAACCATTACCAGCAGATACTTGATCCTAAACCTAACCATTACAAGCACAAACCTGACACAAAACCTAACCATTACCAGCACATACGTGACCCTAAACATAAATATTACGAGAACATACCTTACCGCAAACCTAACCATTACCAGCAGATACTTGACCCTAAACCTAAATATTACGAGCACATACCTGACCGTAAACCTAAATATTACAAGCACATACCTGCCCGTAAACCTAACCATTACCAGCAGATACTTGTTCCTAAATCTAACCATTACCAGCACATACCTGACACTAAACCTAAATATTACGAGCACATACCTGACCGTAAACCTAACCATTACCAGCAGATACTTGACCCTAAACCTAAATATTACGAGCACATACCTGACCGTAAACCTAAATATTACAAGCACATACCTGCCTGTAAACCTAACCATTACCAGCAGATACTTGTTCCTAAATCTAACCATTACCAGCACATACCTGACACTAAACCTAACCATTACCAACACATACATGACCCTAAACCTAACCATTACCAGCAGATACTTGATCCTAAACCTAAATATTACCAGCACATACATGACCCTAAACCTAACCATTACCAGCAGATACTTGATCCTAAACCTAACCATTACCAGCAGAAACCTGACCCTAAACCTAACCATTACCAGCACAAACCTGACCCTAAACCTAACCATTACCAGCACATACATGACCCTAAACCTAAATATTACGAGCACATACCTGACCGTAAACCTAACCATTACCAGCACAAACCTGACCCTAAACCTAACCATTACCAGCAGATACTTGATCCTAAACCTATCCATTACATGCACATACCAGACCCTAAACCTAAATATTACCAGCAGATACTTGTTCCTAAATCTAACCATTACCAGAACATACCTGACCCTAAAACTAACCATTACCAGCACATACATGACCCTAAACCTAACCATTACCAGCACAAACCTGACCCTAAACCTAACCATTACCAGCAGATACTTGATCCTAAACCTATCCATTACCTGTACATACCAGACCCTAAACCTAAATATTACCAGCTCATACGTCTGACCATAAACCTAATCCATTCTTAACATGATTTTAGATATTGTTGACCCCAAGTTAACAGACTGAGGAGGAGACAGAGCCAGGCGTACAAAAGGTAAGTGTTTTTATTTACAAGTGTGATGTTCAGGGCTAGAAGGGAAAAAAAAAGGATACGGTGAAAATTGTTGTAATTTTTCAGGTGCAGATGAATGATGTACAGTAGTCCTTTGCTACTTCACAGTTTGACTTTTGCAGACTCACTCTTTCATTGTTTTAAAGGTTCAGTATGTAATTTCTGGAACACGCTGGAACTTAGGAAAATTTTGAACAGAGACACGTTTCTGGTCCCTCCCCCTCAGAGCCATATATGGCTCTGTTACCCTTGCTCTGCTGAAATTCAAATTCAAGCTCTGTTTTTATTGGCTGATTCAAATTCAAGCTCTGTTTTTATTGGCTGGTTACAAACTCTGTTTTTATTGGCTGGTTAACGGCGTGTCACTGTGGCTTTTTAGAAATGCTTTTAGAGAAGCAAGGGGACAATAGTTTTTTTCAGAGATTACTTGTCTAAAATCAGTATGTCAGGAGGTAGTGACAGAGTGAAGAAATATATTAAAAATATATTGTTAGAAAAGTTACATACAGCTCCTTTAATGTAAGATTATACACGAGAAAAAAATTGTAGGACACACGATAGTCAACTTTATTACACGTGATTGGGACAGTACAGGATACAGTAAAACAATTACTCAATTAAATACAATTAATCAATCAACTTTTATGTATGGAACCCTTTCCAAAAGCCAAAAGGTGCAAAAGGGCTTCACAGTACAAACGTTAAAAACAAACAATAAAAACAATTTGAAAATGCCAAAGAGCCAATAGGTATCAAAATCCTTCCTGAATAAAATGGTCAAAAGTTTAGATTAAAAAAGGTCCAGATCAGTGATGGAGCACGAGTTTTGAGATAGTTGGTTCTAGAGTCTGGGTGTGGTGACCTAAAAGGCCCTGTTACCCCAACATTGGTATTTAGACTTAGGGACAAACCGTACAGATGCATTAGTTGACCTTAAAGAGGAACTAAACTCCAAATTAACTTTTTTTAGCTGATAAACTCCCTAGAATGTGTCTAAAATGTTGTATAGCACTATGTCTGTGTTACTGTTAATCTTCACATATTTGTGCGTATTAGTGTAAATCGGCAATATTTGGTCTAAAAACATGTTTACGGTAACCCTATGGGTTGAACAGAGGAATTGCACCTTAATTTTCTTATTGGTCAAGGACTGTTCCCTCTGACATGTCTTGTACACTCTGACGTCACAAAAGTGGTTCAAGCAGAGCCAATCCCCTGCAGAGATGAGAAGGTCCGCGCTGCAGTTCATACCTTATATGGAAGTGGTACATTGCACTCCGGAACAGCTCTGCAGCAAAGCATTTTATGGTTTTCGGAATGGCACTAGTTATTTGTATATTTTAACCTATGTATTTTATGAATACTTTCCACTTCATCAAAACTATTTGGTTGTATTTGTTTTCTTATGGTGCGATGGACGAGTGAAGTATGTATGCCAAGTTGGGGCAGTGGTGGAAGTGCAGGTTTGGGATCCAAGAGACCCAGGTTTGAACCCTGGTCACGGAACACCTTGTGGTATTATTTTTTATTTATTTTAGGCCTTTTGTTTTGGATAGATTGGGTGGGAATAGATAAATACATCTACATATTTATTCTTTGTTGTTGCTTGCTGTAAGTTGTTTGCTGGAGTTTTAGTTTGTTTTAGTTTGTTGCTAGAGGGGGCGTGAACGCAGCACAACCACCCACCTCCTCCCCTCCTTGTCTCTTGACTCTCCCATTTTCATT
>JBBPBX010024489.1:0-23441 GCA_038048925.1 Garcialebias charrua
ACACTAGACTCTGTGTCACCAAACGGGTTTTCACTAAACTCTCGGTCATGTGCTCATACAGTTTGCACTACTTCTCATACTTGCACTAATGTCTGTATTACATCACTGCCTATAATCATAATACTGTTTACATTCTCTGTTTACATTTATTAATACTGTTTACTTTTATTACTACTGCTTACATGTAATTACTACTGTTTACATTTATTTACACTACTCTAATATCTACACCACTGCTGGTACATATACAGTGTGCTCTGAACGGTCTTATTTAGGGATGCCCAATGTGCCTTACTGCATATGCCACTTTTTGCCTCTATAACAACATCAACTACTACCTCATACATATACTGTGTACATTGACTCATACGCTGCTTTGCCACTTTGCAAATGTCAATGCTAGAAACCTTTAGTTTATTTTAGTTATACTTTTTATACTCTTTTTTTATACCACTATGCAAAAAAAAAAAACACTCAGGACAGTGTTAGTTTTACTATTTTTATGCTTATGTCTATTATTATATGTTTCAGTGTTTCAATGTTTAGATGTTTACTGTTGCACCGAGGGACTGAGAGAAACGCAATTTCGGTCCTGTGTATGTCCTGCACTGTACATATTGCAGATCTGACAATAAAGTTGACTTTGACTTTGACTTTTGACTTTGACTTTGACTTTGACTATTGTGAGGGGTGTGTAGTTTTAATCTAATTTTCTTGTGAATAGGTACCTAACAAAGCCTCTCATGCAATTATACAAAGCTTGGAAGTCCACAGGCTCCAGACATTCTTTGAATTGATGAAGCCTCTTATTGGATGTGAAATGTCTTCAGTCATGGAATAAATTTCAGTTGTGTTTTTTATCTATACTTTTTTGGGGCATTTTCTGTTTTTGTCTTTGAACAAACTCAGGTTGATTAAATATTTTACTTGTTTTATTTCTGATTGAAACAATGAGCTAATGGTTTCTCTGACAGGTCAAAACCAAACTGATTTGTTGCCGTCCTAAACTCCTCAGACCATAAACGTTCCACAGCAATTCATATGATGTGATTTTACAAACCATTACATTGCTATCAATTTTGCGTTACGGACACGAGAGCTCAGCTTGAAGTGTCTCAGTTAGCTGTCTCTGACAGGTCAAAACCAAACTGATTTGTTGCCGTCCTAAACTCCTCAGACCATAAACGTTCCACAGCAATTCATATGATGTGATTTTACAAACCATTACATTGCTATCAATTTTGCGTTACGGACACGAGAGCTCAGCTTGAAGTGTCTCAGTTAGCTGCTTCTGCTGCTATTTGTACTTGTAAGTAACTACACAATTTGATGTATTTAACATTGTAAAGCAAAAGTGTAAGATATTAAATATTCAGAAACTTTCATCAAAAACTCAAATAAAAAGATCTGAGCTATCACTTTACCTTTATACACGCTAATCTTCTTACATTTAAGGCATTTGTCAAGGAGCAACAAAAAGAAAAAACAAAGTTTAACTGAAGTGTTGCACAAAGGGAAATACTGTAAAGTGCACCAAGAGGTGGGTGTGTCAGTTGCCGCGGTTATGGTATTTACATCACCCTAAGCAGTCATGGATAGGGGCGACTACACAGCTGGATGCTTAAGCCCGAGATACACTCATGCGTCCTCACGATACGCCTATACGCAGCGTACGTACGCTGTGGCAAAAGCGTAGCCCCGCGTAGCCCCTCAGGGCACGTACGCGCAAAAGTATTTTTTTACTACGCATACGCGATGCGCGGTGTCTGAACATAAACTTCCCCGGCGCCGGACTGTTTTGTATGTTACACAAATTAAATAAATTCCCCTTCTTTATCGCTGATCGGGCCTTTTCTTTTGTTTTTTTGCCTAAAGTCAAGTAACCGCTTCTTCCTCCGTTCACTCGATGATTGAAATGAATGAATTCAGGTCCTACCTGGGTGCGCGTATGGTGGCGTACCTGAGGACGCATGAGTGTATCTCGGGCTTTAGAGTCACAGAAACTGAAAGTTAAGCACCATAACTCATGTTCCCTGAAGGAAGGGAACGAGGTGCAACATAAATGCTATGGGAAATTGTGCCCCGCGCGATTACCTGAAGGAATACAATCACGCCTTTAAGGCAGGGGCATCAGCGTTGCGCCAGAGACCCCGCCCTCTGGGTATTTAATGCGCTGACGCCCATCCATCATTCTCCAAAATGCACTTCACCGAGCTTTCAGCATTGAAAGTGGCCAGGTATGTTGCACCTCATTCCCTTCCTTCAGGGAACATGAGTTATGGTGCATAACTTTCAGTTCCCTTATCAGTCATGTCACTCGGTGCAACATAAATGCTATGGGAACGTAATTCAATCACGCCCTTGAAATGCTCAGTAAAATGCATGCTAGTGTGAACGTCCGCCTTTATTCAGCAGGCATCCCAAGGCTGCTTTCTACTGTGTGTTAGAAAGGACAGCCTGAGTGACATCACACGCAGTAACATCCAAACTGTAATGCTTTGCAAACGTGTTCATTGAGCTCCAGTTCACAGCAGCACAGATGTCTGCAACTGGTACACCCTTGAACAGTGACCACGAGGTGGCCAAGCCCCGAGTGGAGTGGGCACGCACTCCAGAGGGCACCTGTTGACCTTTGCTACTGTACGCCCTTTTTATGGCCTCAGTCACCCAGTGTGAGAGGCGCTGCTTTGATAGGGCCTTTCCTGTAGCTGGTGCAGCAAAGCACACAAACAGTTGATTTGTTTTTCTCCATTCAGCTGTTCTCTGCATGTAAGCACTTAAAGCTCTCACAGGGCAGAGAGCCTTCAGCCTTTCCTGTTCCTGAGTGAGGACAGGAGCAGGTGGAAAAGAGGAGAGATCAAAGTCCAGACTTCTGGGGTTCAAAGTCAAGACCTTGGGGGTATACGCAGGATTAGGCCTTAGGGTGACCTTTGACCCGTCAGGGGCAAACCTGGTACACATTGGGTGTACGGATAAAGCATGGAGGTCACCCACACGTTTTGCCGAGCACAGAGCCAGGTGAAGAATGGTCTTATAAGATAATAAATATATCGTAATCTTGCTCAGTGGTTCGAATGGGGGATCACAGAGAGCCCCCAAGACCATACTAAGATCCCATCCAGGGGTCAAGATCTTGCTGGGGGGTCTCTTCCTTACCACGCCCTTCATAAATCTTATTATGAGCGGGTGCGCGTCAGGCGTCCTGCTCTCCCAGCCCTCGTGACAGGCCAAAATTGCTGATAAGAACACCTTAATCATTGAGAAAGAATGACCTTTCTCCAGCAGATCCTGAAGAAAGGTGAGGAGCTGGGCCAAGTCACATGAATGAGAAATAATATTTCTTTCTATGCACCAAGCTTCAAAAATACGCCATTTCCAAGAGAGACTATGTTAACGGAGCTCGTGCGTTTTGAATGGTATTTACCACGTTCTCGGGCAGGCCTGAGGCCACCAGCTTGTTCCTCTCCACTACCAAGCTGAAATTTTCCACAGTTCTCAGCCTAAGTGGCGAAACTTTTCCTCCTGGTGACGTGGAGAGTCCCTGGAGAGGAGCAGGTGGTGGAACTAGCTCTCCCTCAAGCGCCTTTATTTCTGAGGTCCCTTGAAGGCCAACCACATTAGGGAGAGGGCCTTCCTGCAGATGTACTGCCATACTACGTACTCTGATCGAGAGTGTTTAGAGGCAGAGGCAATCTGTTGTCATTATTAGACAAAAGCGGAACAGAATGTCTGTTTTTCCTCTTTTTGTTGGGGGTCATGGATCGGAGGGGCTACAAGTTTTGTATACAAGCAGATCTCCTGACTCCAGCCCGTTTCCTGGTTGGGTCTGGTTTACTAGTCTCCGGCCTCATCAGAGCCCTGGAGCACGACGAACCTCCGGGGGGCTGTGTTTCACCCGGTGGAGGGGTGTCGTTTAAGAGCAGAACTGAGTCAGCACAGTGAGCGCGTCCACACGTTGCAGGATCACTGCTTGAGCATAGCGTGTCGTCCATTGAGGATAAGGGGACAGCTTCAGCATGAGAATGTGGAGCTGTTCGAGATGGTCCTTTGTGTTGAGCAGATCTTAGATTGGTTGGTGACAGAGAGTTCAGTCCTTTTCGATTAAAGGAAAGAGGAGTCTGATTTAGCCCTGGTGCCATTTATGTTCTGCACTGAGTGTTTACACACGCTGCAGTTTCATCACAACTGCCTTTGTGAATGTGTGATACTGGTGTTGGCCTGTGGGCTTCTGCCGTGCCCACCAGCGCCTTTATTGTCTAAGGAAACTCAACCATTTTAATATTGACATAACCATAATGACCATGTTTTACCGCGCTTTTATTGAATCAGTTTTATCCTTTTCCTTGGTGTCATGGTTTGGTCACACTACACTGAGAGGAAAGAATTCCCTTCAGCAGATTGTTAAGCTGTCATCTAAACTGACCGGAGGAACCCAAACCTCAGTTACATCCATGTACGTTAGTCAGGTACAGAGGATAGCTTCTTCCGTTTTAAAAGATGTCCTTCATCCCCTGTACGGAGAGTTTCAGCTTCTTCCCTCTGGTCGGAGGTTTTTAGTCCCTAAATGTAGGACAACACGTTTTAAAAATAGCTTTGTTCCCACTGCTGTTACTGAAATGAACAAACTGAAATAACGTTGAAGCTTTTAGTGGTTAAATGTTTTTATTTTTCATTTTAAATATGATTTGGGGAGCCTTAACACCGTTATGTGCAACATTATCTGTTTATGGTTTCTTTGAAGTGTTTTTACTAAATGTTTTTACTCTGTTTTTATATGTGTGTGCGCATGGATGGATGTATGCTTTGTACCACTGCAAACCAAATTTACCCTTGGGTATAAATAAAGTAACCTAACCTAACCAGCTTTTTGTACCGTGCTTGGAACCCCAGAAATAAAGGGACTGAAAAATTGACTGGTTCCATGAACCATTGCTAGTGGAAAAGCCTCGGAACTGTGCCGAGTCGAGTTGAACCGTGCTGTACTAGCTGTACGCTAGTGTTTTTATGTTTTTCGTGTTGTACTTCATTGTCTGTGGTGCCTGTTGCTTGTTTGTTTGTTCAGCACTTTGGTGTGGACTTGTTCCTGTTTAAAGTGCTTTATAAATAAAATGGTATGGTATGGTACTGTTATTAATGGAATAGGGCCATTAGATTTATTTTCTGCACCAATGACACGGCTATCTATCAAAGATAAAATGTCATCCATTACAGACAGAGGTCCGACCAAATATTTCAGACCCAGGGATAGTGAAAAATACTTGGATTCTAAATATTCATTGCTGCATCTCAGTGTGAAAACCACTAACACTGATGAGACAAATCTGGCGGATGACGCGCTGCGGCTCTGATGAAAGGAAATTACTGTCAGCAACAAACTGGTTCATCCACTGTGAGAAGGTGCTATTTATAAGATCAAGTTTACAGCAGCTCCTTAGACTGACAAAGTCTTTTGGATTAAAGATTAAATGTTTCAACAAGTTTTTATTTTTATATTTTATGTTTTTGAATCCGTCCAGAGAACCTGAACTTTATTAAGCTACTGCTAAAGGTATGGAGATGTTCATTGCTGATGTTGCACCTCATGGAAAAATCAAATGTTTAAGATCAGATAATAGAATTGAGTTTACATCTAATGAGTGTCTGTCGTTGCTCAGTAAAAATGCCAATAGCCATGAAACCTCAGCCCTCTATTCTCCTCATCAGACTGGGATAGCTGACAGAACCTGGAGAACTGTGTTTGAAATGACAAGATGTATGCTAATTGAGAGTAAGCTGCCTACAGAGTTATTGGCATATGCAGTTCAGACTGCTGCTGTTATTTGTAATCGATGTTACAACAGATGTGGAGCAGACTCCATATTACATGGTAACTGGAAGGAAGACTGATATTTCAAAAATAAAAATGTGGGGGTCCGAATGTTGTGCATACACATACGACAAGAAAAAGTTAGATTCATGTTGTGAAAAGGACATTTTTGCTAGTCATAACAAAAATAACCCTGCTTGTCTTGTGTTCTATACAAAATAGGGGCAGCCGGCCAATAGGGGGTGCTAGGGCGCCACCCCACTGGAACTTCTGGAGCTATTCACCATTTTACATTGAAGACTTGAACAAAAATTTAATAAAAATGAAATAATAAAATAAAAATATTCCGAAATATATGCATATATGCTTTTAGTTGTTCATTCATTCATTCAACCTTTATTTATACAGGCTAGCCTCGTTGAGTCACGGGGACTCATTTACAAGAGGGACCTGTCTCACTCACACCAAACAACCATCCACTCTCACACTCACACCTAGGGTCAATTTAGAGTCACCAATCAGCCTAACAAGCATGTTTTTTGGTCTGTTGTGTAGGATAAATTTGTAGGATAAAGTTGTGTAGGATAAATATATTATGAGAAATTATGAGTTATATTGTTTGTTTCAAAAAAACGTTTTCTGGTTGGTGACGTATTTCCGGTCCTGAGGGCGCATGAATCTTATCCATAGACTCTCGTTATAAATGGCGCATGCGCAGTTATTCCACGACATTACAAAACAATGGGAAGATGCTAGGCGCAGATTTTTGCGCCCTGGACACGTCAAACGTGAGCTAAACCTACCGATCATGTGCTTCCGGTCTTTTTTTTTTGTCTTGGAAATGAGACGTGCAGTGACTCAAGCCAGGTAGGTTTTAAATAGTTGAAAGTCCTTTATCTAATGCCTATTTGCCATTTCTGACTGATATGCCTCTCAACTTTTAGAAGTCTCTGTTTGTGAAAAAGCCTTCAGCTGACTGTTTATTCTAAAAGTGGCAACTGGTGAGTGTGTTTCTGGAGCTAGCATGCTAATGCTAGTCTTTATCTAATCCTTATATTATTATATTACCATTCCTGACTGATATGACATTATTGATTTATTATATGCCTCTCAACTTTTAGATGACTCTGTTTGTGAAAAAAACCTTCAGCTGACTGCAAGTGGGAAATGGTGTTTATTTTTTTCTTTGTTTGTGGAGTTAGGATGCCAGCGCTAGCCTCCAGGTTATTGTATTGGACTCTGATGGCTACATTTATTTCAATTTGCTTATAAAAAATTATCAAACATTAATAATTGTATGTACTAAATGTCACTGGTGGTGTTTTACTATTTCTTAACACTGTATTGATCTGGAGAACGAAAACAAAGCCTCTTGCAAGTAACTAGCTCCTATTAACATTGAAACTTTTTTAAAATGTATTCATTTTACATCAATATAAAAGAAAACAATGTACAAACATACAGTGCAAAATGTAAAAGACATAAAATGAAAGGTGGCAGAGAGAAGAAATAATCTTATAATATCTGCCCCTTTTTTCAAAGTAACAAAATCAAACTCAATCCAAACAATCAATTCAAGCAATGTTTCTCAAGTAATAGAATGAAGAAAAAAAAAACTTTGTTAATCAACTAGAAAGTTTCCTAATAAAATGGATTTAACTAAAGATTTTCACATTTTGTTAACAACTTAGATTTGATCATCTTTTTAAACACAAGCATCGATCTAGCAAATTTAATATTGTTATCTAAAGTGTTCCATAAATCAATTCCCTGTATCGAAACAGTCCGACTCTTCAAAAACTGGTTCTATAATAATAATAATAATAATTAATTCAATTTATAACACACTTTTCATTACTGAAAATCTCAAAGTGCTACACATATATTGAATGCTACACACATTCATAAACCGGTGGCGGCAGACTACCATGCAAGGTGCTTTCCAGTCCTACCGGGAGCAACTCAGGGTTAAGTGTCTTGCCCAAGGACACAACGACACATGGTGCGGGTCCCGGGAGTCGAACCGCCAACTTTCCGATCGGGAGACGACTGCCATTACCACTACACCACGGCCGCCCAAGCCCTAAGAGTATAACAAGACCTTCTCTTATCAAAAAAAATTTGAACATTAGGTGGCAGTAAGTGGTTTTGAGCTTTGTACATGACTAATGAGATATTATAATCCACCAAATCATAAAACTTCAATAACTTAAGTTGATTAAACAATAATAATAATAATGAATTCAATTTATAACGCACTTTTCATTAATGAAAATCTCAAAGTGCAATATATTTGATGGATGACGATAAGGTTTTCCTAAAATAATTCTCACAGCTCTTTTCTGCAAAATAAAAACAGGCTTTGTAATAGTTGTACATGCCTTACCCCAAACTTCAACACAGTAAATTAAATGTGGAACAAAAATTTTATTATATAACAAATACAGAGCTGTCTCTTTCAAAAAAAAGTTTATACAGTATCGCAGTAGATCTGGCTAACTTAATTTTTACAGAATTGATGTGCTGTTTCCACGACAGTTTGTCATCGATTACCACACCCAAAAACTTCACCTCATTTACTCTCTTGACTTCCACTCCATCAATTTTTAGAGAAAAATCCATATTCTTTTTTGTATTACTAAACAACATATAATTAGTTTTTCCAAGATTCAATGATAGTTTGTTTAATTTAAACCAGGTTTGTATTTTGGGAAATTCCATTGTTATTAATGCAGACATTTGTTCAAAGTCACTACCACAATAGAAGAAAGTAGTATCATCAGCAAACAAGATACAATTTAGCAGTCTAGACACCTTCACTAAATCATTCACATATAAAATAAACAATTTTGGTCCGAGTATCGAGCCTTGAGGGACTCCACATTTAATTTTGCAGAAATCAGATTGTATACCATCAACATACACAAACTGCTTTCTGTCAGTCAAATAGCTTTGTAATTACTTTTTACATATAAAAGGTGCATTAGGACCTTTAAATTTAGGAATATTTAAGAGAACCCGTATTCCAAAAAAAAGAGCTTGATTCTATTTATATTATGAACTTGTATTGCTATAATTTATATATAGTTAATTAATTTATATATTTTTTTGTTTGTTCTTTGTTGTTTAAGTGAGTCAAATTGGTTCTTCACATCCTGAGCATTTAACTGTTCTGTTGACCTTGTGTTAATCTGCATTTGATAAATAAACACGATTTGAACTTGAAACTTTTTTTTCATGCGCCATCCGTGGACATTTCACGGGCCGCCACTGATACAAATATAGACAAAGTACTTAAGAGTAGGCTGATAACGTTCATTATAAAAAGAGCTAATGAATGTGACACTCAGACTTACGAAGAAATGAACGAGCACATGTTGCTCAGGCAGTGAGCTGAAACTCAGCTACAAAGACCAGATTTGACAAAAGTAATTTCTCAGCAGATAAAGAATGAACTTGTGACATGGATGCCAACTTAGGTCAAAGTGAAAGAAATCACAGTGCACATCATCCTAAGAGAGAAAGGAGACCCTCTGAGTATTACAAAGATCATGATCAAATGTGATGATGACCAAGAACTGATGAATACTGACTTTTGCTACAGAGTTGCATGTGATGTACCTAAGACACTTAAGGAGGCTATGACCTCACCAAAGCCAGCGTTGTGGTTTAAAGCTATGAAAGACAAAATGGACTCTTTGATAATGAATGCTATTTTACCCTAAGAACGTCTGAGGGCAAATAAGCGATGGGTGGGTAGATGCGTATTTACTGTCAAAGAAAACACAGTTGAAACAATCTACAAGGCTAGATATGTAGCAAAAGGTTACAGTCAAGTTTCTGGCATTGATTACACTGAGACTTGCCCCCACCCCCACTGACTTCTGATATGACATATGTACCTATTCTAATGCAGCTTGCAGCTCAATATGTCTTAGAATTAAATCAAATACACAGCCCAACTGTGAAGGATTTTTTAATACAATTTGTTCATCTTTAAAATACAATACAAAACAATCCCATAAACGATAACATACAAAATGTAAAAAAATGAAAGGTAGCAGAAAGAAGAAAAAATCTTATTATATCTGCCCCTTTTTTCAAACAATTAGTTAAATCTAAAATAATCTTCAGTAATAGAACAAAATGAATAACTCTTTCTAATTTTTTAACTCTAATACAATACACATTACACTACTTCATATATTTTTTTAACAATTCAGAAATTATGGAATAACCTGAAGGATTTGAGTTTGTGTCAAAGACAAGAGATACATGAGTTTGTAAGCATCTGAAACAATCAGGATGAAACTGGAATAAAATGACACATGATTTTCTAATTGATGTGGTTTGGGGCAGAACTCAGATGACTGCTGTGTTTACAATAAACACAATGAAAATGAGAGGGTAATCTTTATTTAGGGCTGATAACCTTGTTATTGCAGCGAATGATGATCAGCTACTCAAAAGTGTGAAGGAAATGTTGGCAGCTAAATTCAGAATTAAATGTCTTAGGCATTGATTTCATACAGAACAAGGATGAAGTAAAATGATAATTGTAAAAATCTTGGAGAGATCTGACATGACTGCATGTGAAAACAAAATTAAAGTTGACAATGAAGTCTGCTTATCCTAGAATGGTAAGTGGACTGGGGCCGAGATAATAATAATAATAATAATGTCTATTCCTGTCATCTGCGCATGTTCCCATACACAGACGAAATTCGTCTCTGCATTTAACCCAACCACCTACCAGGTGGTGCAGTGAGCAGCCCGAAAGCGCTCGGGGATCTGGAGAAATAGGTGTGCACTCATAGACACCCCAAGCTGGGTAGTGGCCGGGGCGCGAACCCGCGACCTTCGGATCCGTAGTCAAAAGCCCTGCCACTAGATGGGGTAGAGGTCAGCCGACTCGGGAGCCGAAAGTCCCAGGTTTGATCCCCAGCCATTCCCACATGTTGTGGTGTCTCTGAGCAAGACACCCAATCCCTAATTGCTCCCTGGGCGCTTACATAGCTGCCCACTGCTCCACCTGGATGTATTTGGGTGCTATGGGTTAAATGCAGAGAACCAATCTCGCCATTGTATGGGAACATATGATGATGACAACACATAGCACTTTACTTTACTTATACTGTATAGTGCCTTTCTATCTTATCAAGATAATCAAAGTCCTTTACACTATGCCCTTATTTATCCATTCATACAGCACTCTACTAGATATATATATAAAGAATAATCAGTGCTTTAGATCACATTCATACACCGATGGGACACAAATCGGAGACATTGAGGGGTTCAGTGTCTTGCCCTAGGACATTTCAGCCTGTGACTGCTGGTGGAATCAAACCCCCAACTCTCTCTTTGGAGGATGACTGATCTAACCACTCGGCCACAGCTGCCCTAACAAATACCTAAAAGGTACTGTGAAGTGATTAACAGTTTTATCTATGATGATAAGTACCGGTGAGCAGACTTGAGTTTTATTGTCAGCGAGTTGTCACAATACTTGTCTGAACCAAAACAGCAACATTGTGCAGTGGTGAAGCATGTGTTGAGATATCTGAAGAGCACTGTAAGCCAGTAATTGATTACAAGAAAGATGAAGTAAATCTTAAACTTGAGACACATTGTGATGCTGACTGGCCAGGAGACCAGAACGACAGACCAAGTGTGACTGGTTACTGGTTTAGTCTATCTTAAACCGGAACTATTATTTCCTGGAAACATAAAAAACATCCCACAGTTGATTTATCCACATTTGTAGCAGAATATATTGCTTTGGCTACTGCATCACAAAAAGACTTTATCTTGTGAACTTATTGAATGGAATGGACTGTGGATGTGAATATGCACCAGTGACTATTTATAAGGACAGCCAGGGTGCAACTGCTTTTTCTAAAATCCTGTTTGTCGCCAAAGGTGCAAACACATTGGCATCACATTGACACAGTGACGTCATGTGCGCCGCAGTACTGCACTTCCACTCACTCTTTTTTTATTCCTGTTGTTTTTGTTTTAACTTTTTTATGCATTCACACAGCACACCCACAGTACGGGTGTGACCACAATGCACTTTTGGAGTTTTGTGTGTCGCTGCCTTGCCATCGTGCCATCGTGCTATCTTGGGTCAGTCCTTCCAGCTTCGAGCTCAGGGTCCGTCCTGTCATGGCGGCCATCTCCATGATCCTCCATCTGCCTGCGCAGACTGAACTCAATGGAACAGTTAGGTTCCATGGGGAAAGCTTGGATGTTCTGTGTGTGTCGGACCCAGTTCTGGAGTGCAGTCATTGTCTGTTGCCGCGGTCTATCATCATGCTGCTAACGGGACCATGTTGCTAATGGAACCTCATTGCCAATAGAACCACTCTGCTAATAGGACCATGCTGCTGTAAATGTATTTATTTTTCACTTTTGGTGCCTTGTTTTTTTTATTTTTGTTGCCTGCTTTGGTATTTCTTTTTATTTCTTTTTATTTTAAATTTTTGGGGGGGCAAATCGAGATGTTCTTCTCGTTCTGAGAATGTCATTGTATTGTTGACTTTGTGTTGATCTACATATGACAATTAAACTAAACCTAATGTCCAACATCAGTGTCCAATCAGCACCGAGTGATTGGACACAGTGAGTCGATATATGCTGAGCTCTTTCCCATATATCGACTTGTACATATGATCAGGCCATTAAAGGAAGGTTTTTGTTTGTATATGCAGGAACACATATTAAGATAACCTTTAAGCCGGTCATTCTTTAATAAATCATTTCAGTTACATACAGGTGAAATGATAATTAGAAGACCTCTGGGGTCACTCACATGACCTTTAAGGTAATTCTTGATCAACACCTGTCAAACATGAGTTTGATGAAAGGAAGTGTATTATTTTTTCTGAAACATATGCTAATAGCTGCTGAACATTTCTCAGAACATGTTCAGTTGTTTTTTTACATTTTTTTCTCAGACAGATTGAGACAAAGAGCTGCCACAATGCAATACATGATTAATTAAAGTGTGTGAAACTTTGCTTTTAGAGCATTTAAAAACATCACCAGCCATTAAATGAGCCTTATTTGGACTATTAAAATGCAAAACCACACGATTTTTAGATAAAGTCCAGAAAATGAAACAATAGAGAAGTGTTGCCAGAATGTTTCTCCAATCAGCAAGGCTTGAATAATTACAAAACAAGAGCCATGTGTTTTATGAGGACAAGTCTGTGTTAAAGTGTGGCTGTTATCATTTATTAACTTGATGAACTAACTCTTTCCACACCTACAATATTTTAAAGTGGGGGGCTTCACACCGACTGGCTTTTTTCCTGGCAAAAAACATGAATGAAATAACTTGAAACAGTCAAGCATCAATTTTAGGTAGAAGAAAACGACATTCACTTTTTTTTTTTTGTCCACTCCATGTTTATTCAACTGAGCAATTACTGCCCTGAAGATATTCACCGTTAATTGTCCAATTTAAAAGTCAGCATGCAAAGAGTAGTATTTTTTATTATTCGCCTAACGTTAGTTTCTAAATTAGGCCTTGCAGTTTCAGTCATGCCTCATTTCACTCCAACAACTCAAAGTTTTAAACATTGTTATGGGGTGGTTGGTGGAGTCTGCAGTTGTGGTGAAATAGATGTTTTAAATAGAAAGTTTCTTTTATTGTGTAAATAATGCATAGGCAAGCAGATTCAAATCTCTTTGCACAACCAAAAGTCACAGAAAAAAATGTGTTTTCAAAAAATGTGGGCTTTAATTATAAGGAATATTTAAAACTATAAGCTTTAAATACATAAAACAACGAGCTGCAGAATCTTTTGTTTTGTGTGAGCAGTCTTATGCATGTGAGGATAACAGCAGAACAATACAAAGTTAGTGTTAGATTCCCAGCAGGCTGTTCTCAGTGAATCTTTGAGGCAGACGTCTGACAAAGTGTATGCAGTTCTTCCACATATTATTAATCGAGCCCCAGATACAGATCAGCAAACAGGCACTGTTTCTGTATCGTACACACATACAGAACGTGAACTTATTTAAAAACTGTCCTCGCAGCTTCACATAGCACAAACATCTCACATGCTGCTTGGCACCTTGTGTATTTGAGCTTTGGCCTCTTTCAGGAAACGTCTGGATGTGTGACAGATTCAACTGAGGAACAAAACTGAATAATTTTCTGCAAATGAAACAACACACACAAAAAAAGTCTCTCATTGAGAGATTCTTATTAAAAAACAAAAAAGTTAGTCTATGTGGCTTTGTAATTAAAAATGATGCACGCATAATTACACGTGTTCTGGTGCAGACAAATAAAGTTGTTCAAATTTAAAAACAAAATTTCTTCTGCCTCAATGAAATTCAAAATGAACAATTCCTCATGTCTAGTTTTAATCTAGTGCAAATATAATCATCAGATCAAAGCAGGAAGGAAGTAGTGATGCATGTTGAAGAAAGCATACAGCACGACATTCAGTTCAAATTCACTAAATTCGTTGTCCTGATCAAACACAATAGTCTATAATAATTCAAGAAACAGCAGTCAAACATTTACCCTTTGTATTATTTTATTTTACAACTCTTTCAAAGAGTATAACAACCTCCAAAACACCAGCAGCAACTGGACAACTGTCAGTTACGTGGCTTACATACAGATCTACATGTGAACCATCATACCTCTGAGTAACCCGAGTCCCATGCTGTCTTCAGCAACAACGTATTCACAGTTGATGTGGGTCTTAGTTATTCAGGTTAATGTGTTTGCCTGTGGGGGCATATTTCCATTTTGAGTCCACACACACATACACACACCTTTTTCCAAACTGCTGAGCTGTTACTACTCACACTGATGTCTTTGGCGTAAATGTGGCCACGCTGCTGGAAAAATCTCATGACCTTCAAAATCACACGTCATAGTTGTAACCATTGTGAAAGTCCTGCTTAAAGCATATTTTATACTGTACAAAGCATTAATATAATCTTTATCTTTCGCTGAGTTAGATCAAAATGATCAGAAATGCACGTATACGTATCAGAACGTGGCTAAAGCTGCAATGTGTCTTAATCTGGTATGATCTAATAATACCCTGATACATGCTCAATAATCCAGGTAGAAAAATCTAAAAAAGCCAAGTCTGGTCCTCTGGACATTCAAAAAACTTTTTTTTTTATGCCCAGAGGATCAGACTTAGCTTTTTTAGATGATCTAATAATGTTTCTTCAAATATTTATCATTAAAATAATCTGGGAGCTCCTCTGTGGCAAAGTAAGTGTTCACATCTCTTTAAGTGGAATTATGTGGAAAAGTTCTGATCAATTAATGTATTTCTTACGTGCTGTAAATGTTTCTTGGAATGGCCTGAGTTTGGAAAAAGAGAGTATAATTATGATTTGGCTCATGGGCCAAACTTTAATAATAATAATAATAATAATAATAATAATAATAATAATAATAATAATAATGCGTTGTCATTTGTATGTTCCCTTACAATGACAAGGTTGGTTGAAAAATCCCAAAATATGTCGCTTCGCCGTATACGTCGCATCTATTATGCGTCACACCTGATGCGGCGCGTTTGTTACGCGTCACCGCTGACAACCCAGAAATGTGGACCGGTGATGTGCCAAAAACCGATGTGCCACCAAAATGGCGGCCGCGGGAGTGTGCACGGGACTACTTTAACAAGAATTTAACATGATTAACACTTAAGAAACAATTATTTGTTTGCTTGAAGTTATGTTAAATTATGTATCAGTCTAACATTTGCTGTACTTTAATGGTTAAATCAGCGGAATTAAAAAAAAATAGTTTGCTGCCTTGGTGCTCCATGAAGACGCAAAGGAAGAGAAAAATGAGGAAGAACGCAGTTTGTTTCTCCAAAACTCAACAATAACTTCACCTAAACAATTATTTGTTTGCTCGAAATTATAGCAAATGTGTGTGTCAGTCTAATATTTGTTTAATAAATGCAATTTAATGGTCAAAATAGCTGCATTTTGCCGGGGTAGTGCAGATGGATTGACAGTCGGTCAAAATAGCTAGCAGAACCAAGGCTAGGAGTCTATGCAGGCCGACTGAGTCATGAAAATCTGGTGACGATTCTCCGTCATCCAGGACATGGTAAATTCAAAAAAGTTAAAGAAAAAAAAAAGTATAAAGTATAATAAATAAAGTCCAGTTGTTTTTGTCTTGAAATGTTTTGAAATTTTCTTTGTAGCCACGTTTACCTAGTACATGATACAACAGCCAACAGCATGCCTTGCACTTATTACTCCACTGCTGACATCAAGTGGCTGAAAGTGGTACTGCGCAATATTTTTTTTCAGTCAGAATGATTGAAAACGGTCATATCTCAGCCAAAAAAGTTTTATAAATACGGGTGGGGTGGGTGGAATCCATAAATATTTCGCTTTGGACTATAAGTCGCAGGGCATGTAAATTATGCAAAAAAACTGTGACTTATACAATGAAAAATACGGTAGTTTGATGTTGAACTGGATAAAAAAAATATTAGCGTGGCTGATATTTTTACCTAAAAACCTGATCTATGCCTGGAAACCAATGCATTTAATGGGCAAAAGCATGGGTGATTAACTGGAACCAACTATATATTTTTTTAATTAATTACCACCAGTGTCAAGTTAAGCTGCAGCTTGCTAAGGGACATTCAATCATAGAAAAGTTTGTTTTTTTCATAAGGGAAAATTAAATAGCTCTCAGTTACATGATGGTGGGTTGGGTACCTGCAGGTGAGTGTTTCATGGTAGGGTTTGATGCTGCAGCTGCGGTCCCTTCGAACAGGCCCGGGCTCGATAGTGGGCAGTCCTGTGGCAGAAGTGGTGGTCGTCCATGTGGAAGATATCCTTCTCAGAGGATGAAGGCTCCGCCTCAGACGCTGCAGCCACACAAACATTCAAACAGCAGACAGAAATATGGTTAACAACTAAATGTGCAGCTAAAAACACAGTTAAGGACTATCCCATAATTTTATGAATCAAATCGGGAGCCGTGCATTAGCTACAGGAGCGTAACAGTGATTGCTGAAACATTTAGTTAAAAGTTGTAAAAGTTATTTCCCTTGTGTATTTATGTGTATATGTGTGTGTGTTTGTGTTTAGTCTCTAGACAAATTTATCAACTAGGTGACTATGGATTTGGCAAAGCTGAAACAAATGAAGCAGGTGCAAAGCTAGAACTTGTTTCAGGAGTTGAATCAATGGTGTGTGTGTGTGTGTGTGTGTTTTCCCCCCCACTGGATCTAAAAAAAAAACTTTGACCATTAAGGAACAGATAATATTTGCTGGGAATTGTACAAATAATATTCCTCCCAGTGCAATGGTAGAAGAGGTGGCAACATTGAATTGCACCCAAATTAATTTCATCATATGGATTGCACCTATCTGCTTCTCGTTCTTCCTGTACATTTCCTTTGTGTCTTTTACTCTGTTTCACTATCTGTCTTGCCCTTTCCTTGAAGTCCCAGTGGTACAGTGCTTTTGGGTCGCCTCCGTCTGGTGCCATGCATCAGTCTGGCACAGCAGCACTGAACACAGCTGGCTCTCTCCTCTGCAGGGTGACCTACTAAAGTCAGCCTCAGAATCCTGAATGAACCCATTCACAATGTTGCATCACTTACAGAGAGACTGCAAACAAACACATTCTGAAACAAGGTGTGCTTATGTCATTTTAGGCCGTAGTCACTGAGTTAGGTTAATCTGGAAGGTTTCTAGTTTGTTTTGGGTTTTTTGCATGCATATACATGGACATAACAACTAAACCACAGAGTTGGATTCAGCAGATTTTAAACTTGTGTGTTTTATATGGTGAATTCATATAAATTACAACATAATGAGCATTTTACATTAGCTTCAAAATTGTACACGTTTTTTATGTTTTTTTTTACTTTACAGTCAGTGGTGAAACTTCTGCATTTATATTTACAAAAACCTTTATTTTGTTTTAAATGGACTGTACTTATAAAGTGCCTTTCTATCTTATCAAGATACTCAAAGCTCTTTACACAACAATCTGTGTCATTTACCCATTCATACATCACTCTACTAGATCTATACAAATAATAATCAGAGCTTTATCACATTCATACACTGATAAGACACACATAGGAGGCAATGAGGGGTTCAGTGTCTTGCCCAGGGACACTTCAGCATGTGACTGCTTGTGGAATCAAACCCCTAACTCTTATATTGGAGGACAACTGCTCTAACCACCCAGCCACATTAATGGATATGGACACACTCTGTAAATGTGCTTTTAGGTCTCAATTGCATATGGTGGTGGGTGAACAGGTGTATTTAAAATGCATAGAATTATCAACGTTTAATGTTTTATTTTCCCCTAATAGTTAAAATTATAAATAAATTTTAAAAATCTAAAAAAGCTAAGTCTGGTCCTCTGTACATTCAAAAAACAAAACAAAACAAAGCAAAAAAACTGTAGAAATGTTTCGTCTTTCGTCCGAAAGACTTCCTCAGTCTGAGGTGCTGTGCTGTATTCAGCTCAGTCTTATAAATAGCACCCTCCCACAGTGGATCAACCAGTTGGCTGATGACAGAAACCAGCTGCTCACATGATCAAGGAGGACCATCAGCCTGACGATGGATCGTTAGCACCCTGATGGTTGTTTGCTATTCACAGAGGGCTGAGTGATACTAGCAATAACAGCATTGTAAGAGGGGGACAGTTGAACCCGGAGGCCTCCACCTCTGTTTAATGATGGACGGTTTCTTTTCACAAAGATGGCCTCCTTTACTCCTCTCTCAAACCATCGTTCCTCTCTATCAAGGATGTGAACATCTTCATCCCTGAAAGAGTGACCGCTGGCCTGGAGATGAGTGTAGACCGCAGAGTCCTGACCTGATGATGTTGATCTTCTGTGCTGGGCCATCCTTTTGGCCAGTGGCTGTTTAGTTTCCCCGATGTAAGACTGATCACAGCCCTCCTGACACTGAACAGCATACACAATATTACTCTGTTTGTGCCGGGGGACTGGATCTTTGGGATGAACCAGTCTTTGTCGTAATGTATTTTGGGGTTTAAAAGCCACTGGGACGTTGTGTTTAGAAAATAAACGTCTCAATGTCTCTGAAACTCCCGCAACATCTGGAATGACCACTGGTCTGGGTCTGGGTTCCTTCTTTTCACCTGATGGCTGGAGTCCTGTTTGGGTTTCTTCTCTGCTTTCAGGAAGGCCCAGTTAGGATATCCACATTTCTCTAGAGCCTGTTTTGTGTGTGATTTCTCCTTCTGTCTGGCTGCTGAGTTAGTGGGGACGCTGTCTGCTCTGTGGTACAGAGTCCTGATGACTCCTAACTTGTGCTCCAGAGGGTGATGGGAGTCAAACTGTAAATACTGGTCTGTGTGTGTGGGTTTGCGGTACACCTCAGTTTGCAAATTTCCTCTATCAGAAACTGAGACCTCACAGTCCAAGAAAGCCAACCTGCCATTTTTTACATCTTCTTGTGTGAACTTGATATATTTATCCACAGAGTTGATGGGATCAGTGAAATGTTGGACTTCCTGAAATTTAATTTCAACCCAGGTGTCGTCAACATACCTGAACCAATGACTTGGTGGTCTCCCTGAAAAGGATGTCAATGCTCTCTTTTCATTTTAAAAAGTTTTTGGGTAAAAAGTTTTTTTTTTTATTCCTAATCATGGGTTCTGTTTTCTGACTGAAAATTGTTGGAATGTATACCTGTATTATGGAGCATGGACTTTGTTGGTTTTGAACCAGTTTGACATGACTGTCGACAAGGGAGAGGGCCAGCACCGGAGGAGGGGGCGTGCCAAAGAGACCATCTTAGCACCAACATAACTGGTTTGTTCCACTTTGGAGTAAGTTGTTAGGGGAAGAATCAGTTTTGTGTTGTGTGTTTCCTTGACTGATGAAGCCTTCTGGATGGAAGGTGAAATGTTTCAGCACAAAAAAAAGAAACTGTCCAGATGACCTGACTGAAAATTGTTGCATCGGTTCCATTGTTTTCAGATTAATTAAATAAGTTGTATATAATCGTGTGTCAAAAATCAATGTGAGGGAAAAAATGAATGAATACAGATACATCCCATCTGATTAAAATGTTTTAAGGTAGAATGTCACAAAGCTGGTCATGTATGTTTTCATATACATCATTTTAAAGAATAATGTGAAGTCCATTTACCGGTACTACAGAATATCAAGCACTGCTTGATATGGTGAATAGGCTTTGTTAGGCATTTGCAAAATTCATAAATTGCTTTAGTTGTTACTTTGCAGCAGACATTCACAAAATGAGAAGTGTGTGAAAGGCATGGGCTCGTGTCACAACTGGATGCTTAACCATCTGAAAGGGAACAACCTTTTTCCTTCTCAAGTATTTCCCCCAACATTTAGAGCTGGGGTCTCATAACGAGGAACACCATTATGACTGCAGTTTCACTTTCCATTCCATAATGGCACTGCCAGACAAGAGATTTGTGGATAGCCATGTCAAACACTGACTACAAACCAGCCTCCAAATAACCCAGAATAAGAAACTTCAGTAAACAAAGAGCCAGATGCATACCAAGAGCAGTGGGAGTCAAGTTTTGTTGACACATTCTCATGCCTCTATATAACATTTTGAGAAATGTATCCAGCTGTGTGTTGCCTCTTATGCTACTCTCCCTCAGACACACACACACACACACACACACACACGCATACTGTCTGGCTCGGCACATCTGTCATATTGACACAGCTGTGACTATGAAAGGGAGAACGGTGCTCCGAGCAGTAGACATGCACTGTTTTTCTTCGCTCAACTCTTTAAGACATACACTCTTTCATTTGATGTTAGAAAGTGAGAGAGCAGGAACCCCGTCTTTGCTGGAACACAGGCTGAAAGATTAACACGTGGGGAGTGCTACATGGCATGTTTGACCTTTCATAAAATGGACTACATGGCCATTTAGGGATTGTTTCGACAAATTCAAAGTAAAACTGCTTTGTGACTTGCTTTTAAGTACTCTTGATAAACAATTGTGAACTTTGATATTAGGGTAAATTATGTTCACTTTCATCAGGCCTTCTCAGAACCGCATATCTTCTGAGTAAAGCATAAATCAGGACAATGCGTATGCTCTCTTACCTTGTGTATGGATGTCTTCTCTTCTTTCTCAGGTCCCTCCTCTGAGTCTGAGCAGGTGTACGCATCGCTGGGGTTAATCAGAGGGGCGGGGCGAGGTCGGTGCAGAGGTTGGAAGGTGAGCTGGGTTGTTAGCAAACTGCTGACGGCCCGCAGGGATGTGCAGGTGTGGGCAGGTAACGAAGGGTCAGCAAGCAGGTCTGTGATGAGTCCGTGGGCCTCTCCCATCACTGCTATGTCCACCATGACAGTCGTTCCTGATGACTACATGTTGATAGAGAGACAGAGGTGAGAAATGAATATCTCTGCTGCAGCCATGAGCGCTAGTGTAATTAAAGGATGGTCTGATAGGGGCTGCATGTAGAGCAGGTGTGTAAACTATGTCAGCAGTTCCCCTGCGAGGTCATCATGTGGTTAACTGTAACACTGGCCAGACACTAATCCTACAGAGCTGGCACTCCAAGCTGCAACGGTTGGCAGTTCTGTCCCCAGCTCCTACTCATGTCAACGTGTCCTTGAGCATCACATTAACATTATTTTGATACCATTGTGTGGAATCATAAAGAGAAAGTGGAGGCTGCAGTAGCTCAGTGGTTAAGTGCTGCAGCCTTGTAAATCTGCGGCTGACGGTTCACGTCCAGGTTGTGTTCCAGGAAGGGCATCCGGCATAAAACAATAGCCAAATCTTTCATGTGAGATTGCTCGCTGTGGTACCCCCTGCAGAAATGAGCATTTGAAAGAACAACATCATAGAGAGAAAGTGCTGTGCATATAGAATGGGATGTGTGAATCAAAGGTAAACCAGTGCTTTAGCAGCAGGTTGACACAGTAAACTTAAAACTGAAGGTTTGGCAAGTGTTTTACACCAGATGTTTTCAACCTGGACTCAAACCGGCAGTGAGATTACAAGACTGGTGCACCTACCATACAGCTATCTATCACAGCCTTAAAGGCATAACCAAACTTGTTTACTTTTATTTTCTAATGACAATAAATAGTATTTTCACTTGATAGTTTTATGTTACTGATTTTTTCCTTTAAGTAAAAAAAAAACTGATGTGATTTCATGTTTCTTTTTGTACTCAGCTTATATTAAAACACAAAACATAAAAAAAAAACTTTTTGATAATCATGTTGTTTCAATCAGGATGTTTTCAGGACAAAAAAATACTAAGAAATGTTACTAATGCTAATTAGTATAATGGTGTAATAATAGTAATACAACTTAAGCCCACTCATTCATTCATTCATTCAACTTTTATTTAATCAGGTTAGTCGCATTGAACCACAAGGACTCATTTACAAGAGAGACCTGGAGAATCAAACTAACCACATTTTTTAATTGGGCTTGTTTAAACAGTCACCCAGAACAGATAAAATTAGGGGTGCACCGATAAATCAGCCGTCCAATTTATCGGCCCGATTTCCTTAATTTTGGGAAATCGGCCAATGCTTGCATAAGAAACAGATTTTACCGATTTTTTTTAGTTTTAACAACAATTGTCCAAACTTAATTTATATTTCAGAGCACTACCTTGTGACCATTTAAAACAAGTTTGTATTGTTTCTAGAATAGTGTTCAAGGGTCTGATTTTCAACAAAATAAGATTGAAATTTGAAGGCGCATTGTGACCTTACAAAATTTATAGTGTTGCATATAAAACAACAATTCACACTCGCTCTCACCTAGGGACAAATTAGAGTTACTAATTAACCAAACATGTTTTTGGTCTTCTGAAACATTAAAACTCCATCCAGAGTTGTCCCAGGTCGCGATTTGATGCTGCAACCCTCTCGCTGTTTGGCAAGAGCTCTACCAACTGTATTGCGCTAAAGAAAACAAATGATAATAAAATAAAAAATAAAAAGTCCAATATGAAACAACAACAAAAAGAAACTACTCAATTGAGAAAAGTGTATTTGCCCATAGTGTCCTATGGAGACATATGGAGCTTTCTAACATGTTCTATAGCTACAGGATCACACAAAGCTACATAGTCGTGTACTATACACATCCACTCACACTTCAGGATTTATTTCATACCATATATGAATATGGAAGCAGAGTGTTAATTCACAACAGTAGCATGATAAACATCTGTACAACAAACAGATGTATGCATGTTTAACACAGCTGAATGTTTCTGGATGGACTGATTGCCAACATCACAGCTGGAGCCTCAACTTCAACTCTACTTTCTCTTTGAACAAAACATCATCATGTGAGTTTGTCTTGTTTGAAAAAGACAAAAACGTTCACAACCCTGTAGTACTTAGTGTGGTTAAACAAGCACAACTAAATTCAGGTCAGTCTCAGCTGCCAGTTTCTTCATTCTAAAGAGACCACAAAGTTCCACGTTTAGCTAAAAGAACGTTATCAGGTTTTTCTTGTTAAATGTCCCATTCACTTTCACACCAGCTGCCAGATACCCAGAGATATCCTGTTTACTCTGGCTACATAGCAAGTAGTTGACCTCAGCATCACAAGTGAACTCCTTTCACAGACAGAATGGAAACGATTAAA
>JBBPBX010024489.1:24522-39627 GCA_038048925.1 Garcialebias charrua
ATTCATTTCATTCAACACTTGCTCTTCTCAAGGGCGGGACGTCTCCTCTCGGTCTCCACTTTACTTTTGCTTTGTCTTGTCTGTGAAACTGTCTGAGAGCCTCTCTTCTTCAAAATCTTCAGAATCATAACTATGGACTTCAATTTTTGTCAGTTGGTCCCTCAACACAACTGATAACATTTCTTCAACAAGAAGACAGGCTGTAGATGAGCCGATTTGCTCTGTTTGCATGCACACAGCTGGATATCTCATCGACTTGGGAGACTTGATGACGTGTCTATCTCTGCTGTCATCTGTGGATCTTAAGGACACATATTTAATTGGATTTATGATAACTGGTTCCTGCTTTTTGGATTTGGCTGGTTCCTGGTCCATCAACAAACAAGGAAGACGTTGGCGGCTAATGTGGACCTGGTCAGGCTGCTTGTCTTACATGATGACTTGGTTCATGTCTCGAGAAACCAGACTTTTGGCTGAATGGATTAGATCTCTGGGATTTTCTGAGGCTTGTTTCATTTGTTATGGTCATGTTAATGTGGACATTTTCTGAAGCGAGTGGGCTGACACAGACTGAAGGTAGATGTCATTAAAGTTCTGCCTGTTCTCAAAACAATGGTGTTTATCTGAAATTTGGCTCCCTGACTGGCCTTGACAGGCCGTCTTATCTCAACGCGCCTGGATAAGTTTTGTAAACTTGACGCTCTCACCCATTCCAACCCTTCTGCTGAGGAATTCCACTGACTTTTCAGAGGAGCCCAGCTGAATAAACATTCTGTCATCATTTCAGGACTCTGGATTCGACTCTGGCTCCGTCCTCGGCAGCTACCTCCCCCCCATGAGTGTGCACAGATCTTTCCATGAACTGAGTGATTCTATCTGAACTCTGCAATATGGGCTGGCATGCTCACCGCCTTTGAGTCCCCCTCCCCCGCCCTCTGCGTAATGTCGGCGTCATTATGTGCTTGTGTGCGAGATTTTTTTCATTACCACATTTTTGACCTTCAGAGGTCAAAAATGTGTTAGGAATTTTTTTGTCTCCAAACCCTGTGTCATTTTTCACCACTTTTATTGTCTGTCCAACAGGTTTCACTTGTAAATGAGTCTTCGAGGCTCAATGTGACTTATCTGTTTAAATACAGGTTGAATTAATGTATATTAACCCCCACCCCACCCCCTCATACACACACACACACACACACGTTTGACACCTTGTTTTTGTATTGTTGTTGGATGCTTTAAAGTTGACACAGTTATCCTCATCAAGAGCACTTCATTGCATTTATGATCTTGTGTTGAACTTTTTATGGCAATAAACCTAAATATAATGTTTATTTACAATTGTGCAGCTCTGAACACCTCCCATCTGAAGAGTTCATCGACGCCTCACCATTTAACGTATCACTCCCTTCAGGCCTCTACTCTCCGTGTAAGTTTTTATAGCTTTTAATTTATATTTTTAATAAGTAGCCGAGGGGGGTGGGGGAGGGGCACGAATGCTGTCAAAAACTGAAGCAAAATGCCCGTTTCCCCAGAAGTGAGTGCTTGAGGGCCGCTGCCATCTATGTTGTCAGATAATTCAGTAACTGCAGCAGCATCTCCTGCTGTCATTTCCCCTCCTTCCATTCCCAACTTTCCCAACGTAATTACAGAGAAACACGAGATGAGTTCAGCTGAAGAGTGGGCTCTCTGTTTGCAGCGCTGCAGGCCCCCCGAGTGTCTGAAGGTACAAGGTCCAATATGTTCTTTTCTGCCTGGAGATAATTCAATCATATTCACTCCCAGTTATTCTGAGGCCCAAACAGCAACAGCTTCAGCCCCCCCTCTGGAGCTGGTAACTTGATAGAGGAGCGAGTTTTTACCCACCAAACTACGTTTAGTTCAACTCAAACCCACAGTCAAACACAGAAGAAGTTCTTATGTTTGATTGTTTAAATCTTCATTTGCCTCCACGGATAGGTTCACATCTTATTCCATTAAACCATTAGCTTATTGTTGCATGATCCAATTGTTTGCCACAGGCTCTGCAAAGGATAACCAATGAGTTATGACCTTGTCCACCGCTGTCCAGTTCCCTTTTCACATTACCCCCTCCTTTATGTCTTTGTTTGCCTCGCGGCATGTTGCCTCTAGGTGCAAATTATCTATAATCAATTTGTCAGCTCTAAAATACAGAGTGCAGAACCACGAGCGGCTGTGCTAATGTGTGGTGTTCAGTAGGAAGAGGAGGAGATGCACTGCTGCCCAAAAGCCAGTGAAATTATACAGATGTGAGGAGAGGTTTTCCATTTGCAGCTGCTTCCTCTGCGACAGGCTGCGTTTAAGGCCCAAACATCAAGAAATGAATCTTCAGTTTACAGGAAGAGTGGACAGGAAGTCCCAGAAGCAGAAGATTTCTCTCTGTTTTTGCAAAGAAGGAGTGGTCCATTGTGTCCGTCTGAGACATGCTCTGACAGTGTTTGGTGCTGGAGGCAGATCAGACCGGGTCTCATTTTGTTTGCTGAAGGGTCAGAGCTGCAGACTCACAGCGTAAAAACAAAAAAGCTGAACCAAGGGGTTTGTTTTTCCAGCCAGCCCTCCAGACCATTGTTCAGACTGTCCAAACGTTAAGTCTCTCATCCACAATCTTCTCTTCCTCTGTCTTCCTTTCTCTGACCGTCCTTCCTCAGTTTGTTTGTGAGCAGAGCCGGTCCGAGTCATTTATCTGGCAGCCTTGACAGACAGTAGGTTGTGCACGGCAGGCCGGACGTGGGATTGGTGAAGGAGAGTGGTGATGGATTAAGAGTCAGAGCCGCCGAACTTCAAGGGGAGAACACAGCGAGAATAAAGATGAGTAAAAGATAAGACTCGGTACTCAGAGCCACAGTTTTTATAATTTACCGAGACAAAATCAGCACTAAACTGCAAACGTTTATGTAACCCAGTCAATTTTGGTGCTTCTATTCCCTCAATTTTATGCTTTTACCTTGTCCACTGTTTTGGGACTAAGTGTGAAATTTCATGAGATTTCATGGGATTTGAGTTTCATAGAAAAGCATGACTCCTCCCATTACCTGGGAGAGCAGGTGTGTGTGACTGAGGAAGTTCAGAGCTGCTGCAGCTTTTAGATGTCTCTAAACTGTGAGAAACTGCTGTTTTGTGCTTAAACGACCAGAAACAAGCAAACTGGCCAGGTTCCCTATGATGGCGAGCTACCACTAGGCTTCAGGCCCAAAGAAACCGGAGCCAGAACCGGATTTGTCTTGTGCGTTAGGAGATGCTGTGGTCTGCTCCTTACACACACCCAAGAACCTTTACAAGCGCTAAAGGCTCCTGAACATTTATTTGGTCTTCATTGACTACATTTAAACCCCTCAATCTTATCTGGACTATTGCCCTGGTCTTGGTATCTCGTGAACTGTGGGATTAATACAAGCATTTGGATTTAGTCTGGATAATTTGGGAGATCTGTTCATCTATTGAAATATTTTGTTTATTGGTACAATGAATGGATTGATGACAATGATGACAGTTGTTTTTGTTTTGTTTTTGTACATATTGTAAATATCATTAAATGCAAAGCACCTTATGCACTAGTTTTCTGTCCTTGTGTTCTTAAATGCAAATGCAACCATAACCCTTCATGAGGCGAACATTAGAACCTTCTGATAACTGGCCTGCTACTAATACTGTTGAGTGATCACCGCTTTGCTGATCTTTTGCATTTACATCATATATGCTACATTTACCATATTTTCCAGTATTTAAGTCGCTCCGCCCCATAAGTCGCTTTAGTCCAATATGTCCAATAAATTGGAAAAATCCATAAATATGTCGCTTCGCCCCATAAGTTGCATCTATTATGCATCACCGCTAATGTGTCGCATATGTTATGTGTCACCGCTGACAACCCGAAATGTGGGCCAATGTTTTGCCCTGCTGCAAATGGTGGCCACAGGAGCGTGCACGGAAGAACTGTAACAAGATTAACAAGGTAAAAACAATTATTTGTTTGCTGAAAATTATAGCAAATATGTGTCTTAGCTTAACATTTCCTTAATAAATGCACGTAATTGTCAAATCAGCTGGATTTAAAAAGTAGTTTTGCTACCGCTGGATTTTCTTTAAAATTTAGCAAGATGTAGAGGCAGGACAGCCGACTTGGGACCCGAAAGACCCAGGTTCGAACCCCGGCCATTGCACACCTTGGGGTGTCTATGAGTGCACACCTATTTCCCCAGCTCCCCGGGCACTTTCTATGGCTGCCCATTGCACCACCTGGTGGTGGTTGGGTTAAATGCAGAGACAAATTTCGTCTTGTATGGGAAACATACACAGATGACAGAAATGTGACATTTATTTATTTATTATTTATGAACACTTTAAAATATATTTCTTTGCTGACATTATAGTAAAAGTGTTTCTGAGCTTAACCGTTCCTTAATAAATTCACGTAAATCAGCTGGATTTAAATTGATTCGCTTTGACGTCTTCCAAACGGTCGCGCGCTGCGAAAATAAATTATAAATAAATCAAATTTTCGCTCAAACATCTCCTACAGCCAACAGGTTGTAAATATCCATCCAGTGATCACTTTCTCTAAGTTTCATCAAAATCTGTTGTGTGGTTCTTGAGCTATTTTGATAACAAACACTAGTTCAGACCTACCTCCAGAGTTCAGGAGGCCGGGCTGCGACAGAGTGAGTCCAAGCAGAGGAGACTTTTTTCGGACACATGAGCTGGGAACGGTCGGTGGACCCTAGCGGCCGAAAGTGGTACTGCTCAATTTTTTTCGGCAGAATGAATGGAAAATATCATATATCAGCCAAAAATTGGTCTAAAAATATGGGAAAAAAATCCATAAATACAGTATGTCGCTTTGCCCCATAAGTTGCAGGACATGAAAATTAGTTTAAAAAAACTGTGACTTATAGGCTGTAAAATACGGTAAGTTTGGTTGGACTAAAACTGACATCAGAACCGAAAGCTCTAAATAGAAACACCTCTACTAAATGATTCTAACAACAAATGGTGTTTAGTTCTTTTAAAGGATAACAAACCCCTCTGTCCACCTGCTGCAATATTAGTCCCGTTTGGGGAGGTGTTCAAGCACCCCTAACATTTCTCAAACCTTAGATGCAACAAAAAAAACATTGAATAAATGAGGAATTAAATGGGCCAGTAAAATCTATGATTTTTTTTTTTTTTTGCACAAGTCTGATTCTTGACACCACCTGTCAATCAATCCAGCAAGCATGTCAGCAAGAGACCAGTAAGCAACCTCAATTTGTCCTGAAGTGAAACACCTCTCACCTGCAGGAGCTCCACCCCCTTTTCCCCCAACAACACTGCTGGGGTTTTGCATTATGAACCCTTTGTGTTCAGAGGGATTTTGTGAAAAATCCTCCCAAAAAATGGTTAAGCGTTGTCAGTGGAGAATATGCAAGTAATTCAGACAGCATTACTCTGTGTGAAATGGTGGAATACAGTTTATTAAAATTCACAAACTAAACAGAATCTGTAAAATGTAAAAAAAAAAGATACGTCATGAGCAGCTGAATACAACAGTTATAAACAGTCAGTACCACATGTTCATTCAACTGCAAGTAAATTTCATATTTCCTGTCATAACTGCATTGTATGCTAAATGTTTAAATTAAAGGTGAATGCTTAAAGTTAGCTGTGCTTTGTTTTCTGTATGTAAATGTAGATATATGTTGCAAATTATGGTTGCATAAGTTTAGTATTTGCTTATTATGATCAGTTAACATAAAACTGATGTTGTACAAAGTGTTTATTAGGTTGTGTAATGTAAAGGGGAATGCTATGTCTGCAGCATCTTAAATGGTAAATGGTAAATGGAGCTTACTTATACTGTATAGCTATATCTTAGATAACGCTGGCTTAGTGCTACGTTAGTGCCAGCAGTTGTCAGATGGAGGTTGTCAGATGGAGGTTGTACTTATACACGCACATGTACGGTACAAAACAGTTACCAAGTTACCAAGCACTTCGCCTATCCTAACACAGTACCCTACATAAATATCACAAAACACACAGTCCAGGGCTAAAAAATAAAAAAATTATTTCCTACTTTGAGCTGGTCAAGCCTGCAGTGTTTCCCCTACCATTATACAAGCGGGGTGCCCCACCCCCTCAACAGAACTGAGCACCCCGCCTACCAAACCAAACTTGCCCCCCCACACACCCACCCAGCACTGACATAGCACTAAGCTAGCGGCACAAAATACAAGCTGTCTAGCTAAAAAGCTAAAAGTGCCTCTTCTCTCATGCTGAATGAGCCCCACATCCCCATGCTCAAAAACTGTTGGTACAAGTTGCACTCAGACATGTCTCCGATGAGATGAGCACCCCGCCAAGGCAAGTTTACTAGGGGAAACACTGAGCCTGTCTCATCTTTTTGCATGGTAGCTCTTGCACGTCCGAGCTCCGAAACTTTGTGCTGCTTCACGCAGTCCAAACTGTTTACAGGAAGGACTGTTAGCATGTTAACTCCATACATTTGGAGCCAGAAAAATAGTTAATAATTTACTGAAAGCCGTTTCTCCGCGGTGTCCATCCAAAACAAGCTGCTTCGCGTTAGCATGTTAGCCCCGCCATTAGCTGCGCCCGTTAGCGTTAGCCCCTCCAAGGCGCCGCAGCTGTTTGTCTGCGTTTTAGCATGTTAGCTCGGTGTCCAGACAACATATTGGGCTAGGCGGATATCGAGGCGAGCTCCCGGCCACTGCCCGTCGGCCCTTCCGTGCCCCCGATGGGGCGTTAGCATCCACCCGTCCATCCTACAGAAAGGCTTTTTAGAATTTTAGCTCGTTGCTACTCCAGTCCGGCTCGTTGTCTGCTGCTTCACGCGGTCAACAGCGTCGTTTTGCTTCATCCATCCGTCCCTCCGTAAAACCGCCGTTCAGCTCCAGATCATGTACAGTATCAGAGCGCAGGAACCTCGGATCGGACACGGTCCGTCCGAAGCCGGCTGTCAAGGCTGGAGCTACGAGGCTGGAGCTAACTGGCAAAGGCTAAACTGGCGGGCACTACCGAAAACTGTCGGAAACTGTCGCAAACTTCGTAAATCGGCTTAAAATTTTAAAATTATGTAATAATAATAATAATACTTTATGTATAAAGCCATTTAAAACAACCACAGCTGCAACAAAGTGTACACATGAAATCAAGAACATTTAAACACATTTTTTTTCTTTCATATTTTTATTAATATGATGCGTTCACAACTCCGAATTGCCATAAGTTGAGGGCAACCTGTACTGTATTCAACATTTTCTGGGGGATTACCCCCCCTCACCACCACCAGTGTGTCCCCCCTATACAGTATAACTAATTATTTTGACAATGGCTACTGTGTTGATCAAGACAAGAGCCATTATCACCATTGGGGGCTAGGCACCCCTAAAGGTCAGATTCTAGAATAGCCACTGATGAAATGCACTTTTTAAATAAAGTTTGACTTGATTTTTTTTTTTTTCAAAGACTGTCAATAAGGCAGAAAGAAACACATTAAAATGAACACACTGAAAATTTACTCTTCTGTTTGAGGTCACTTCTAGTTTATTTCCAACAACTTGAAAACATTTTATTTTCACTGAATAATAACGAATAATAAAACAAAAATCACTTCCACCGCTGCTTGGGCTGCAAACGAAGCACAGAAAGCAAACTGCAGACGGACCACTCTCTGCATTACTTTGAGCAGCATGTGCATAAATAAATAATTAATAAATCAGTGGATTTTCCTTTTTTCCCGTCCTACAGCTGCTGGTTCACCATCCGGTCTGCGCTGGCAGGAAACTCTTACTGCTGCAGAAAATGAAGGTGTTGCATCAGAAAAGTGTAAAATGGTCGAGTCTCACTTTGCTGAATGTTCGGTGGAGTTAGAGAACCACCGTGCACCAAGAGAGAGTCGAGTTGATTCTGTTTTCTTTATGCAGAGGTGCAATAATAACTGGTTTTATGATTCAACTACATCAACTTTATCTTGGACTTGGCTTTAGAATGAGACAAATATAAAGTTGCACATTTAACGCAAATGAACCCAATTACTGAGAAAACACTCTTGTGGTCTCCTGAGCAATCAAGTAAATGTGAGAAAACACAATTTAAACATGTTTATTGTTGTTAATTGTGCTGTGACAATCTCAACAGGCTGTGACTGTGTTCTCTGAGGGCTGGGGAAGAGCAGACCCTTTTCTCTTTGAACAACTCAAACAAGAAACAGCTTTGCATCCTGGACACAAAGTTGAACTTATTTCTGGTTCAAGCTGGACCCTGCAGGACCACCTCTGGTCTCTGGGACTGGACAGGGGGTCAGAGGAGGGTTTGGGAACCTCAGGGTCTCATCTCTGCCGTTTGCTGATGATGTTTGCGTCTTCAAACCGTGACCTTTAGCTCACATTGGAGAGGTTCACAGCAAACTGTGACGCTGCCAGAAGGAGTCAGCTCCTCTCAGTCTGAGGTCGTGGATTATTTTTTCCAGGTTGTGATGAGTCTCTACCTTAGACCAACGTGGACAATTCTCTCGTCTCTAGTTGTGGCATCAACCAACAAATGACCAAACAATCAGGTTTTCTGTTATTAGCGTTCTCCCCCTTTTGTTGTTCATCAGGGTTGTTTTGACATCACTGCGACTTCTGTGTTTTCTGACATTACTTCCTGTGTCCCATTCCCACTGTTATTTATCACAGTAATGGAAGAAATCACGAAGTCGATACGAACTGGTGACATTTGGAATCTGATGTACGCAGACGATAGTGTTCTAACAGCCACATCAGAACAGAGCGCAGCGCTAATGTTTGAAGAATGGAACGCTCGACTCGCCGACCATGGGTTCAAAGTCAACATTGACAAAACAAAAGCAATGAACACTGGCGAATCCGTCGAATCCACACCCACTGGTCGTTGACCCTGTTCAGTTTGCAAAGCTGGTGTGGGCAGCAATTCAATCAAGTGTCAACAGTGCCAACAGTGGTGTCACAAACGTTGTTCAAAAATAAGTGGTCCATTGTCGAAAGCGACCAATTTCGTTTGTCCTACTTGCATCAATCCATGACAACAAGTACAACGCAACAATACAATTGGAGCTGTTGGCGTCGAAACAGTCAAGTCGTTTCAATATCTAGGGGATGTGTTGGACTGTACTGGAACAGCCAAAGCTGCCGTTCGGGCACGTATACGTGTGGCATGGAATAAATGGCATCTACTCGCTTCTATACTGATGCAACGCGACATCCCACTACTCCTACGTTCAAGACTCTATGGCTCAGTGATAAGTCCCGTGCTGTTGTATGGCGCAGAAACATGGCCAATGACAACACAACTTGAACAGCAACTTCACCGAATCAACATGAAAATGCTCCGATGGATGCAACGCATTAGTCTTAAAGATCACATCCAAGTGACCGAAATCCGGCGTCGAGCTGGCTTATGTGTGATTAAGGATGCATGCCGGCGACACCGTTTGCGGTGGTTCGGTCATGTTAAATGAAGTGAAAACAATGCTATACTTGCTATTGCAAACCTTGAAGTACCTGACACCCATCCCAAAGGCAAGATCTGAAAGTGTTGAACCTCAATGAACTGGACGCAACTGACCACCTAATCTGGCATCAAAAACTTGGCGACAAAGAAGCAACGTCCCAGCCCGGGATCGGGAAAACGGACGATAAACGTAGGTAGGTAGGTAGGTAGGTAGGTAGGTAGGTCGGTCGGTCGGTCGGTCGGTCGGTCGGTCGGTAGATAGATAGATAGATAGATAGATAGATAGATAGATAGATGATAGATAGATAGATAGATAGATAGATAGATAGATAGATAGATAGATAGATAGATAGATAGATAGATAGATAGATAGATAGATAGATAGATAGATAGATAGATAGATAGATAGATAGATAGATAGATAGATAGATAGATAGATAGATAGATAGATACCGTATTCGTCGGCGTATAAGTCGCACCGGAGTATAAGTCGCACCAACCTAATTATGCCCAATTAAATGGAAAAATCAACGTATAAGTCGCACCGGCCTATAAGTCGCACCGGCCTATAGGTCGCACCTCACGTGAACTGGTGTTTTGCCCAAAATGGACTGGCTGCCAAATTGTTTGGAAGGACTTTTGACAAGATTATCACATAAAAACTACAGTATTTTGTTTGATGTGTCTTAGTTGAACTTTTCATTAATAAATGAACATTATTTTGGACTGGCTGCCAAATTGTTTGGAAGGACTTTTGACAAGATTATCACATAAAAACTACAGTATTTTGTTTGATGTGTCTTAGTTGAACTTTTCATTAATAAATGAACATAATTTTTGTATATTTTGTGTCTTTCATCATTTATCTTTAAAGATAAACACATAAAAATATATTTTTATTAGCTGACATTACAGTAAAAAACGTGTCTCAGTTTAAAATGATGACAGAAACAGATACTGTATTTATTTTATGGTTTTTATTTATTTATTCAAAACCATTGAAGTCTTCATCTTCTGTGTCACTGCACCATTTTTGGACCAGGCAGATGTCAACAGTGTAGGTACTATAAAGGGTTTCTTAGCGCCCATAGCGGCCGAAACTGGTACTGCACCATTTTTGGAGTTTTTGACCAAAGTCAAATTATGACCAAAATATTGGAATAATCGGCGTATAAGTCGCACCGGCCTATAAGTCGCAGGGCTTAGAAATGTAGGCAAAAAGGTGCGACTTATACGCCGGAGAATACGATAGATAGATAGACTTCCTGTGTCCCATTCCTTTTTTCATTGGCTGTTGTCCACAAGTGTTTATAGAGCTTTGGAGCGTGACGTCACTGGTCCGCCGCGCACAGCATTGTGGGTAGTTTTTTTTGTAGTTTTTTGTCGATCCGCCATTTTTGCTGGTCGCTCGTATTTTGTTCGAATCAGGTTTCAACAGTTTAGCAATGGTCCGAAATTGCTGTGTTGCAATGTCCGTTCACACGACAGAAAAGGTAAAAAAATAGAAAACGGACTCTCGTTTTATAGTTTCCCTACCTGGAAACAACGCGAGGGGAGACGAATGGCATGGATATCAGCAGTGAGACGTCCTGATGTAACGTTCTCCAACATCACAAGATACATGCTTGTTTGTTCCAGACATTTCCATTCAGGTGAGTATTTTAAATCAGTTTACTGGAGTTGTGCCATTTTGTCAAGGTGTATCATGTTTTGGTCGAGTTCAGTGCATAGTGGGTCAACCAAGTTTAGGTCGGACATCTGTGTTATTTTAAAATAAACTGTTTAAAGTTGATTGTGTTGTCACATTGACTGTAGCATATTGTTTTTTATTATTAATTTATTTCTTTATTCATTTTATCAAAATAAATACCCAACAAAGACAAAAAAAAGAAAATATAAAATGAAAGGCAGCAGAAAGAAGAAACTATCTTATTATATCTGCCCCTTTTCCAAACAATCTATTCAAAGAATAATCTATAAGTAACAAAAAATGAGTAACTCATCTCAATTTTCAAATTTCAACATATTACACATTAAAGTACTTCATCTTTTAACAAAATGTGTCTGAATATTTAAGGGTAGTACATTGTTATGACATTTATACATCACCATTAAAATAAGGTAATCTACTAATGGAACTTCAGTAATTTCAACTCAAAAAATAATATACTAGATGGATGACAGTAATGTTTTCTGGCAATAATTATATTACTGATCTGCGTTCTCTTCAAGGCAAATCTTCTTATGAGATGGATGAGTCAAATCCCGACTGGGCTCCAACACTGCACTTGGGACACTCCGAGGTGAAAGTGTCAACATCAGACCGACATGCTCGTCAATTAAAGAGACGTTACAGCAGAGCACAAGGGGAAGATGAAGGCCAGGAAGTGATGGAAAGGCAAAATCAACAAGCAGTGGAGGCTGCAGGAGATGTGCAACAACCAGTGGTGGAGGCAGCAGAAGATGAGCACACACAGCTTATGGAGGCTGCTGGAGAGGAGCATGAGCAAGTTGTGGAGTCTGCGGTGGAAACCCCACGAGAGGACATCACTGTCGCTGCAGATGGGGAGGAGGAAGATGAACCAGCAGCAAAAAGGCGACAAACAGAATGTCAGTTGTGCGAACAAAGAAGAGCAGAAATTAATCGTCTCTTACAGGAAAACAGGGAGCTCAGGTCAGAGCTGAATAAAAAACAGCTAGACAAAGAATTTCTTAGGGGAGACACAAAAAAGTCAGGTACTATACAGGACTTCATTGCTTTGCCGTATTGTTGTCATTGTTTGAATTTGAAATGAAACAGATCCATTTTGAAGTAAACATTTGATGTAATTAAACATTTCCAGTAAATGTGATGAACGTGTGAGTTAATACATTTTATAGAAAACACACAAAAATGTGCAAATATAAGTCAACAGCATGTTTTACATAATTATGTCTCCCTTGAAGTACAAGCTCTGAGAAATATCTTTAGGAAGCTTCATGCTTTCTGTAGACGTCCAGCCATGTCTGTGTGGTCCACACAAGGTCACAGTGGTTTGATTATGCACCTGTGCAGAGTGGGTGATGCTTCTGCAGGTGAACTTCATCTCCTGCCTCCAGCTGCTGGATGCTGCATGTCTTGTATCTGTGAGGGAACTTTCTCCAGGCAGCAGCGATCACACTGAGTCCATCAGGAGATGCTCCAAGTTCAGGAGTTGGTGTTTATGATGAAACCACATGCTTTAACTTTAAGATTTTTTTTACTGCTCGCTGTATTTTAATGTAGGTGTTTTGATGATTCACACACCATTTTATTTCTGTGTGTAGACACACTGTTACTCAGCATGACCCACGGTGTTCTGGTGGCTCAGAGTCAGAGCAGAACCTGTGAACACAATTAAAATGGTGAATGAAAAGACAATCTATAATATACAGTATATATATGCATCTTAATACATATACTGTATATAGTGATTATAGTAATCTAATCAAGATTTGAAGTCTACATGTTATTAGACATGCTCAAGTCATTAAAAATAAGGTAATTTTCAACTTGGACCTTTGTAATTTAGTTAAAAAACATACTTTAAAAATCAAGTGTTCTCAGTTTTTAATACTCCTAGCATACAGAAGGTTGTTTGATTCTGAAAGAAATGTAAATTAATAATTTATGTACAATTAAGGAGCCAAAAACAACGTACCTTCAACGTATTTACAATCTGGGGGCTTTAAAAATGTCCAAATCATCTACCCAGCTGTTCATAGATTGGACCAGCTCTCCCAGTGACTTGTAATTATAAAAATTATTTGTGGTGTAAACACTGACACAGCCCAGGTCTGCTAAAATGACTGGGAATGTCAGTGGAGGCAAGTATTACTCGGGTCTTTTCTTTTTTTTCTGATCAGGAAAAATGGCGGTCGAGACGGGAACGCCCCCAACACGCCCCCTCATGGTCACATGCGCTCCAAAGCTCTATACTTGGGTTTCTAATCAGTTCACACAACTGTAGCCGTGTTTCCATCAAGGTTTCTAGCTGCGCATTTTGAAGTATCGCAGCAGAAAAGCTTAATGGAAACGGCAAAATCCGAATTTACTTCCTCAAATTCGCCAAAAAGTTTATACGCTCGCTTGAGGTGGTTTTTGGGATCTTCGAAAATGAGCAGATGCGCAAAACGACAGATGGAAACAGATTTGCCGACTCAGTTCTGCCGTAGCGAACATTCACGTCACGTGACGTTCAGCTGTTTCCGCTCCGGACAACATGTAACATCGCTAAAACTAGTTGGCATGACAGAATAAATACAACTTGCCCGATAGCAACACGTACCTGAAATATTCTCTCCATTTTGACGAGATGTGTGGCCGGGTTCTGTTTTCAACCGCTACTTCCTGTTTACTGTAGACATGCGTAACGCTGACGTCTGACGTAATGACGCTGACGTAATGACGCTGTGCGTGGCCCGGTAGATGCGATTCAAGCCAGTTTATGGAAACACTTCTGCTTCGCATTAATTTGTATTTATATATTTGCGAAATTTCGAAAATTAGCTCAAAATTCGAAATGAAAATGGATGGAAACACGGTTTGTGTCTATATTCAGCTTCAGATATTCAAACAAGTTCTACTGTAGCTGAGGTCAGGTCAAGGTCAAGGTAAAACTCAGGTCTGTTGTCATCACACACACCGATGGATCCACACCACAACCATTGTTCCCAACCACCTCAGACTGGAGCAGATTATGCCTAACTGAGAATCACAATAAAACTGGATGAGAGGGACATCATCTGCTGTAATGAAGGCATTGTTTTGGTCAGTGTTGGGGTAGTTACCCAAAATAAGTAATTAGTTACACATTACTAGTTACTTTTTAAAAAAGTAACATATTACACTACTTAGTTACTCAGTTCTGAAAGTAACTTAGTTACATTACTTTTGGATTACTCTAATACCTGAGATTAAACCTGTATTAATTTTTATCTTTCAATAATGATATTAGAGATCTTTATGACACTCATTTCACTCACAGCAGTGCTACATAACAAGCACAATGCATATGTAAATGTGCCATTCAAAAGGTATGACAATATCAAAATGTAAAACTTCTGTTTTAAAAAAATAAAACAGAACAGCCAGGTTTACAAGAAATCTAAAATAACTACCTATCAGCCTCTTTCAAACCAGTTATGTGATCACAATCTGACAGGCTTACCTTTGTGCTTGACGGATTTTTCATGCTGACGGACATCGTTCCTTCCCCCATGAGAGAGAGACACTAAAGTCGCGGTTACAAATCTTAAAAAACGCGTAATAAACTTTAGGAAAGTAAATTCGCTGTCCCATTTTTCAACATATTTACACGAAGTCTTAACTTTTTTGGCAGGGACGCGTCCTCTCTCGTTACATCCATCTCTGTGTTTTTCCGGGTTTGTTCTCGACCGCGCCAGCCCCAACATCGCGAGAACTGCCACCGAGGCTTACTGCAGGTGGCAGTTCTCGCGAGGCTAGTGACAGAGGCCGTATGTCTATGTACCTTTATATGTCTATGTACGTTGACGTATGACGTTCCGACGTCATCGCGTACGTCTTTGTTTTCCCCACGTGACAGTCTGCTCCATAGATATCTATATATAATGTCTATGGTC
>JBBPBX010024490.1:16843-27174 GCA_038048925.1 Garcialebias charrua
TTAAACTGAGACTGGTAACCCTCACAAACGAGTTATTGAAACAACAAACACATTTTAAAGAATACTTTATAGGTCACTCAGTCTACTAAATTAACAAATTGAAACTAGCTGTGTTTTGATGTGTGAGCAGCCTGATGCACTGGAAAGCATGTTTTCAAAATGATCATTGCTCAGCCACCCATCGATGCATTATTCTAAAAAGACAAAAGGCTTCAGGGATCATTATTCATGCTAGTAGGACAATTAGTCAGCTTTTCAACAATGTGGAGCACATACATTTCCAGGCATTCTGTGGAAACAGAGATAGGGCAGAGGAGACAGTTGTCAATCACTCTGATGTGACGGAAACCTTTATCTGGAAAACTCACCTGACGTGCCTCCTTTGTGACATGAGAGTAATGCACAGTGACATTTCTTTTAATGAAGTCATTAAATCTATCATTCTAAGCACGCAAAGAATTAAACTGACAGGCAAAGAAATAAACTATTATCCAAAGCTGTATGGCAGGTTGTACATCTGTCCTCTAGACTGAGTGCAGAGAAATGGTCCAGACTTGATTGTATGGACTTTGCCACTGCCAGGTAGGAGAAATTAAGACATAAATGGGTATTGAATGTACCTGAGTAACGTATCTTGAATCCTCTCTTGTTTGTTGCATGGTCAGTGGACCACCGTAAGTATAGCTGATTTGTTTTCGATGTAAAGTTCAGCTGAGATGAGTGGTTACCACTCAGAGCAACAAGCAAAGGGCTTTGTCCTGAAGATCCTGGTGAAACAGAAGCAGGTGTTTGGAGCTGATCGCACATTTTTAAACAAAATAAATTATAATTTTTTACATCAGCATGAATTAATCTTGGGTGTAACTACCTGTATATGTTTTAATGTGTATGCATGTTTTCAAGTGTATCAAGAGCTAGCAGAGCTTTTCCTTACCATCAAAAATTTCCAGCTCGTCAAATTGCTTCTCACTGTGGAAGAGCTCCACATAGATATTGATGGTGTAATCTGTTAAAACAATTAGATTAGGCTACGTTAACAATAAAGGAAAAAAAAAAAAACTAAAAAAAAACTAAACATCTGTAAAGTGTATAAGAATCACTCAACACAGATGAATCCAGAAACATGTGTTTAAACACATTTATAAATTAAGTGTTTAAGGCAGAATTTATATGCTTTTTAAGCATTATATTTAACATTTCCATAAACCAACTCTTTCTCACAGACTATGCAAGCAGTCATTGTGTACACATTGTGTATTGAAAAGCACCAGCATTACACAAACATACATTAACTGTCTGACTCCTAAGCTATATGAGGCATATTTTAGCATACATTTATAACATTTATACAGATCACTTGACACAGAATGCAATTTTAGTCATAGCGGGCACATTTCAAGTTTTAATTGATATCTAGAGTACCGTATTTTACGAACTATATGTCGCAGCTTTTTATAATAATAATAAACTTTATTTGTATAGCACCTTCCTACAATGCCTTGCATTGACCAAGGTGCTTAACAGGACAGAAAATATAAAAACCGGCACAATAAATCAGTGAAAATAAAATAAAAGCAACAGCAATAAAAGGAGGCAATGGAAATAAAAATGCTACATACTAAAATACCAAAAGTAATAAAAGTTACACACTGAAAGCTTTTTTGAACAAGTGGGTCTTCAGTCTGGTTTGAACAGAGTCAGATCAGAGGTGGCACGCAGCTCAAGGGGGAGGCTGTTCCAGGCTTTTGGGCCGGCAACAGAAAAGGACCGGTCTCCCCATTGTTTGTACCTTGAGCGAGGCACCTCCAGCAGGTGTTGACTGGCAGATCGTAAAGCTCTGCCGGGCTGATGGACTTTCAAAAGTTCTGAGATGTAGAGAGGTGCAAGTCCATTCAGAGCTTTGAAAACAAACAGCAGCAGCTTGAACTGTATCCTGAACTGAAACGGGAGCCAGTGTAAAGAGGACAGGACAGGAGTGATGTGTTCATATTTTCGTGTGTTGGTCAAAAAGCGGGCGGCAGAGTTCTGTACATGCTGTAAACGGGAGATGGAGGATTGATTAATTCTAACATACAAAGCATTACAGTAATCAAGTCTGGAGCTCACAAAGGCATGGATGGCCTTCTCCAGATCACTACGGCTGAGGAGTGACTTTACTTTAGAGAGCAGACGGAGCTGAAAAAAAGCTGGTCTTGACAGCAGAACTGATCTGTTTATCAAACTTTAAGTTGGAATCAAGCTGCACTCCAAGATTTCTGACCATCGGGTTGAAGTGGGGGAGGGGAAAACCGAAACTGGGACTGGGAAGGATGTTGCTAGTGTCACCGGGTGCACCAAATAAAATGCATTCGGCTTTATCAGTGTTGCGGTGGAGAAAGTTTTGAGAGAGCCAGTGCCTAATGTCATTTAAGCAGTTGACAATAGTGTTTGAACTAGGTGAGGGGTTGGGAGTGACTGGCAGATAGATTTGTAGATCGTCTGCATATATATGAAAATACAGATTATGGCGTGCAATGATTGATCCTAATGGCAGCATGTAGAGAGAAAAGAGAACTGGACCCAGAATGGATCTCTGTGGTATACCAGAGGTCAGAGGGGTTGATGAAGAGGAGGACAGATCACCTATCATGACAGAAAAAGTTCTCCCTGTTAGGTATGATCTGAACCACTCAAGCACAGCTCCCTGGAGGCCAACCTGCTGAGACAAACGGTTGATTAGTACCTGATGGTCGACAGTGTCAAAAGCTGCTGAAAGATCTAACATCACCAGCAGAACAGGTTTTTTTGCATCCAGGGACAAAAGAATGTCATTCTGCACTTTGAGCAATGCTGATTCAGTGTTGTGACGGGCTCTGAAACCAGACTGAAATTTTTCAAACAGGTTGTTGAGCTCTAGAAAAGATTGAAGTTGAATAAAAACAATCTTTTCTAGGAACTTCGATAAAAATGACAGATGGGAAACTGGCCTGAAATTAGAGAGAGCTGTAGGATCTAGGCCTGTTTTTTTTAAGAAGAGGCCTGACCACAGCATGTTTAAAAGCAGATGACACAAAACCTGAAGTTAGGCAGCTGTTAATGAATTACAAAACACAAGGACCAATTACATCAAAGGACTGTTTGAACATTTTTAAGGGAATGATGTCCAGAGAACAGTTTGTTGGTTTCATCTGCTGAACCACCTTGATGAGGTTAGGCAGTGAAATCAGGACAAACTTATCAAAAACAGCGGTGGTTGTTGCAGACGCACATGATTGGACGTGTTTAATGGGCTGACAATGTTCTACCTGATAGAGTCAATTTTGTTGACAAAGTAGCTCTGAAAGTCGTCACAGGTAGACTGAGTGGCAGTTTTCAGAACATTGACAGAAGGATTGATGACAGATTGAATTGTGCTAAATAGCGTCCTTGGCCGGTTACAACTGGTGGAGATTAAATTGGAGAGGTACTGTGAGTTGGCCTGCTTAACACCATTTTGATAATCACAAAGACAGTCTCTCAGTATTCCCTGGGACACATGAAGCCGGTCCCTCCTCCATTTGCACTCAGCTTTTCTGCAGCATTGTCGAAGAGCCCGTGTTGTTTCATTGAGCCATGGAGGTGGTTTGATCTTTGAAGAAGCCTGTTTGAGAGGAGCGATTGAGTCCAAGATTGTTGTGCAGGTGTGATGAAAGGAGGTGATGAATTCCTCTGGATGTAGAGATGGGTCCAGGCTGACAGCAGACTACTGTATAAGTAAGTGCTCTTAAAGGCATCAGTGAACTGACTTTGAGTGGATGGGGTGATGGAGTGGCAGAGATGTGCCGGGAGAACAGCCTTTGGTGCAGGAGGGGTGGAAAATTCAAATAAGATGGGAAAGTGGTCCGAGATACAGGTGTCCAAAATCTCTACAGCAGATATATGAAGGCCGTGGGAGATAATTAAATCCAGTGTGTGGCCCTGATTGTGCGTGGCCCCTGACACAGACAGTGACAAGTTAAAAGAGTCCAGAAGGTTCTGAAACTCACATCCAAGTTGATTACTTGGGCAGCAGATATGTGCGTTGAAATCTCCACAAAAAGGCAGGGTGTCAAATTTTGGCAGCAGTTCAGCCAGCAAATCTGAGAACTCACTGAGGAAGTCCTTATTATATTGTGGTGGGCGATAAATAAGCCCACACAGCAGAGGTTTAGCAGATGCTAGCTCAAACAGCATGATCTCAAAGCTGCTGTAGTTTTTAGGAGGCAACGAGCGGCACTTGAACGCATCACTGAACACAGCAGCGAGGCCACCCTCTCGGCCAGACCCCCGCGGTACGTTCAGGTAGGAGCAGCCAGGTGGGAGGAGCTCGGAGAAGGAGTTGTTGTCTCTTGGTTTCTGCCAGGTTTCAGTCATGAGAAACAGATCCAGACTATGAGTGGAGATCAAATCACTTAATATAAAAGTTTTATTTGTGATCGATCGGGCGTCAAACAGTGTAGCACGTACTGGTGCACGACCAGTTACGGCACCCACAGCTCGAGTGAGCGGGCAGAGGTTCTGTTTAACGCAGCCTCATCTCTGGGTCTTCACCGGGGGACAAGCTGGATACTGATCGTTGACGTCATGATTGACATGATTGACAGAAACAAGGCAGCGATGGCGATGAACCAAGGAATGATGGATATCAAAGACGCTGAATTCCAGAGGTAAGTCAGCTGTAGCCGTACTGTGAGAGGAGAGGTACTTTTTGAATCTCACCAGGACTTTTTATGATTTTTTCATGGCCTGCGACCTATAGTCAGGTGCAACCTATATATGGCTTTTTATAAAATAAGCTGATTTGTAATCATTTATTAACAAAAAATAAACTGAGACACACTTTTACAATAATGTCAGCTAACAAATATATATTTTTAGGTGTTTATCCTGCTAAAATTATTCATTTATGAAAGAAAAGTTCAGCTCAGACACATATTTGCTATAATTTTTTATCAAACAATTAATTGTTTTTAAGTGTTAATCTTCTTAAAAGCCTTGCTGTGCACTCCTGTGGAAGAGACATTTGCAACAGAGCTAAACACGGTCCACATTTTGACGTAGGTGCAACCTATATTCAGGTGCAACCTATATATGGATTTTTCCAATTCTTTGGCAATAATTGGGCAATGCGACCTATACTCAGGTGCGACCTTTAGTCCGAAGAATACGGTATGATATTTGATTTCTCACAGTGTGTGTATGGTGTTTTTATTTGTTTATTGATTTAGCCAATTCACTCACAGTGATTTTTACTAAATAACTACGGACACACACACACACACACACACACACACACACAAATGTTATACTACAGTGGATTTTAATTAAAAAAAAACTGGACTGGATTTCCAAGTCTTATCAAACGTAACAGGTCAGAATAAGACTTTTACAGTAAGACTTGTGTCACAACTACATAACAGGCACACATGTAATTGCTGTGAAACTCTGTACCTTGAATCATATGTAGCAGCCAAGAGCATGTTTGACTGTTTGGATAGTTTCCAGGAAACCCAGGACTTAGTATGACTCCTGATGACGAAAATCGCTCCTCATTGGCCGGGCACTGGGCTAAAGGGACAACAAATAAAACACAATGTTTGTTTTTATTTTAAGAGGTTACATTTGCCTCTCAAAAAACAAAAACAAACAAACAAACAAAAAAAACAGATTATCATGAAAAAGTTCAATATACTATTTCAGAAAATAAAACATATTACTGGTACATATCTAGCAAGGTTGAGTCAGGTCCTCTGGACGGATTCTTCTTTGTTGAACCGTTTCGTCTTTTATTCAAAAGACTTCAAACTGAGTTTTCTTGCAGCTACTCAGAATAATAAAGTATTTTGGATAAAAGACGAAACATTTCAATAAAGCAGAATCCGTCCAGAGGACCTGACTCAACCTTGTTAGAATGATCTACCTGGAATATTGAGCATTAATCAGGACATATATTACATAGATTCATTAAATACAAAGTGTAATATTTCAGGCCTTTATTTCTTGTAATTCAGGTGATTATGGCTATGCATAATGGCGTTATATAATGTGATTTTTACTTTCTGAAATGACTGGCAAAAAAAAAGTGAACTTCTTTACAATATTCTTATTTTTGAGATGCAACTGTAATTTGTTGCAAAATACTAAAGTTGACTGAAAGTAGAAAAGCAATAGTGTCTTTTTAAGATTTGTACTCAAACCTAATTTTGTCATTAAAGCAGTTGTATTCAGCTTATTTTAGCTTGTTGTTTTAGCTATTATGTATGAGTTGACCTATTTCGTATAGGCTGCGTTAGAACAAGTAATTAGCTGAATATCAACTAGTATACCATCTACTATGGAGCAGACACATTAGAACAAATACAATTAATTAATTTATTTATTTATTTTTAAACACTAATGTTTTTAAGACTACTTCATTATACATTTGTATAATGGTTTTGACCAACAAAGTCCATGCTCAATAATCCAGGTATACAATCCAACAATTTTCAGTCAGGTCAACTGTCCAGATGACCTGACAGATAATGGTTTTGAATTTTGAGGTTCTGCCATCTGATTTTCAGACAAGTGGCTGTACTCTCCATATTATTATTAATCAAAATTTGAAATGAGCAATGCCTTACTTTGACATTTTGGTGGAGGGGCTTCAAAGAGTAAGTGAGAATCAAGTTTGCACATCAGCTCTGCTTTTCCAACCAACGTAAACCCCGGTAGACAGCTGTACTTCACAACATCACCTGAGGAAAGAAGACAATGAATATGTTTAGTCACATACTATCAAGAACATTTTCATACTTCTGCAATTTAGCTAGATCTATGTTTATCCCTACTATTAGAACAACACAAAGCAAATAATGGACATAGCTAACTGTTAAAAAAAATACAAAAAAAATATTTTAAATAAACAACCTTATCCACCCCAAATTCTTGTAGACAAATAAAACACACTAAAAAATAGCAATAGGATCAAACGCAACAATAATGAAAAAGTTGGTGCTCCATGTAAAATGATTAATAGGCTATACAATGTATTGAACATTTAGGTCTAGCTTAAGCTTTTGCAAAAAATAAAAGTATGGTTGCCAGGAAATATCCTTTGTAGAGCCCCCCCACCAATCTTTGCATTAGTTATATATTTTTAACGAATAAAAAAGCACTCAACTTGAAACAACAGCCAAAATAGTACTTGACTGAAATAAACACAATATTTTCATCAAATTAATACTTTGTGCATTGTGTTTGTCATCTGATAGTTTGCTATTTTTTTTTTCTTGCTAAAGGTTTTTCTAATATTTCTAATACTGCAGCTTTCGACACTGTGGACCATAGTATCCTCCTCAACTGTCTTCATGTGGAGGTCGGTCTCTGTGACACTGCCCTGTACTGGTTTAAATCTTTCCTCTCCATTAGGCTGGAATGTGTTAGTCTTGGCAATGCCACTTCCCAGACTGTCTGTGTCTCCTGTGGTGTCCCTCAAGGGTCAGTTCTTGGGCCCCTGCTATTTTCCCTTTACATGCTGCCTTTAGGTCAAATCATTAATCAGTTCAACATTTCTTTTCACTGTTATGCCGACGATACACAGCTTTACATCAGGACTGGACCACCATCATCATCATCATCATCATCATCATCATCATCATCATCATCATCATCATCATCATCATCATCATCATCATCATCACCATTGTCATCTCCATCTTCACTCACTGCCCTCTCTACCTGCCTGGAGGAAATAAGGGCATGGATGAATCAGAACTTTCTTCAATTAAACTGCTCCAAAACTGAGGCCATACTGATTGGCACCCCTCACCAAGTACAAGCAACAACTATAACAACAATTTCCTTTTCTGGACAAGACATCCCCCTCTCCACCTCTGTTACAAATCTTGGAATAAAAATGGACTCTCATCTTACATTTGAAAATCACATTAAGCATCTGTTTAAAACCTGCTTCTTCCATCTTCGAAACATCTCCAGACTTCGCCCATCTCTAACTTTTTCTGATGCTGAGAAACTCGTCCATGCCTTTGTCTCCTCCAGGCTCGACTACTGCAACTCCCTGTTTATTGGAATCCCTGGCAAAAACCTTCAGAAGCTTCAATATATTCAAAACAGTGCAGCAAGGATTTTATTGAGAGCTCGTAAATTTGAACATATTACACCCATTCTCCATAACCTCCATTGGCTTCCTGTCACCTACATAATTCAGTACAAAATTGCTCTCATTACACACCAATGCTTGCACGGAACTTCACCAGATTATCTAAAGGACCTTCTTGCACCATACTCATCCACCCGGCCTCTACGATCACAGAACAGTATTCTCCTTCACATTCCACAAACCAAATTAAGGATCATGAGAGACCGGGCATTCAGTGTGGCTGCCCCCCGCCTATGGAACTCCCTCCCTCACTATCTGAGAGCTCCACAGTCACTGGTTGACTTTAAAAAAGACTTAAATACCTTTCTGTTTAAGGAAGCCTATTCTGCCTCCACATGATTTTATCTCTGATCTTAGTTGATATTATCATTGTTTTTAATTGATTTTATTATTGATTTTTGTTATTTTATATTTGATTTTACTTGATTTTATCACTTGTTTTTATTTGATCATTGATTTTAGTTGCACTTTGTAGCACTTTGATTTTTTTGATGATGAAAAGTGCGTTAGAAATTAAATTCATTATTATTATTATTATTAATAAATATGACTTTTTTTCTTGTTTGAATAATATTGCATCTCTGTAATAGGAAGTACACTTTGAAAGGCTTGCCATCTTAAAAACTGAATGTTGTAGCCATCCCTACAAATGTTATGGCTTGCCAATACATGTCTGCAGTACATGCTACAAATTTTCCCATGATACAAACACCAGCTCACAACATGACGTGTAGGACAAGAAGCTTAAAAGAAATTCAAAACTAACTACAACATCCAGATTTGCCCTGAGCTTGCCAGAGAGTTGGTAACTGGATACAAGATCAATGCCAAGGCTAGTGTTTGCTCTTAGCCCTGTCCCACATGCGTGTGCCAAACCTCATATAGAAACTGTTCCATGCATTTGTAATACCAAAAAAAAAAAAACACACACACACACAATTCCAGCCCAAATAAACAGCACAAGCACATACCCTCAACACTAAAATGTTTTTATATACGTATGTAACATTTGCCTTGGTGTAAATGTGGATTTTCTCCCAGTATTCTAGTTTCATTCAACCTTTATTTAGGCAGGTTAATCTCATTGAGCCTCGAGGACTCATTTACAAGAGAGACCTGTCTACAAACTAAAGAATGACAACAGCAACAGAAGAATTTCCCTGAACAATCAACAATAGACAAACATAAGAGAGAAATACAGATTTTTTTTTTTTTTTTTTTTTACAAGTTAAAACAAATATATCAAAGTAGCAAAACAGACAGATTATAAGGTATTTAAGTAGAAAATCAAAAACAGGAACAGGAACAGATAAAAAAAAAATTGGAGTTAATTCAACCAGTGACTACTAATGAACTTTGGTTGGAAAAATGGGTTGATTGTTTAATTTGTCTATAATTGGCCTTGTGCAAATCAATCAGTCTATAGTGTATCCAACCTGTTACAGTGACCTCACTTGTAATCCTAAGTGTAGAAATACTGTAACTAGTATTGTGAAGTACTACACAAATTGGGAGATTCACCAGGATGAAGGTATTGTTGGTGCTTTTAGAAAGTCCAGAATTATGGAGGTTAAGGTATATGCACATACAAGATTTTTTTTCTTCTTTCGGCTGCTCCCTTCTTCTTCAGGGGTCGTCACAGCAAATCAACTCGCCGTATGCCTTTCCTGATGCAAACACAGACCACCACTACCACAGCCCTCCGTATGCCTTTCCTGATGCAAACACAGACCACCACTACCACAGCCCTCCTTGTGGAGCAGAGAGCTGTCATCTAGGGCAGATGTTGGGAGTTAAGGGCCTTGCTCATGGGCCCAGAAAGGGGCAAATGAGGGTGGAGGAAGGTGTGGGTGCTTCACCTATCTCACCCACAGATTGATGTGGTCGGTCCGGGGAGTCAAACCAGTGACCTTCCAATCACAGCCCCACCTTATATAACCTCTGTGCCACCATTACCCATAAAAGCACACACAATTCTACAGTAAAATATTTGTATGTTTATTTATATTGTTTTACTCTTGAACCTTTTGAGGGAAGCATGGATGTGCAGTTGGTAGAACTGCTGCCTCTCAGCGAGAAGGTTGCCCCAGTTCAAATCCTGGTCCGAGGGCCTTACTGGGTGGAGTTTGCATGTTCTCCCCATGCATGTATGGGTTTTCTCCAGGTACTCCAG
>JBBPBX010024491.1:0-12923 GCA_038048925.1 Garcialebias charrua
CTTCAGCTTTCATGTTCTTATGTGCTGTCCAGTACAGTATTCTCTATACGTTGATCTTATACGGCACTTCATTTTATTAAATCTATGCATATTTTCTGATAATTTACAAGTTGATAATTAATAGATAATAAAATGGATAATATATAATGAGTTTAAAAAGCCATCTGCCATTACAATACAAAACCATTTCACTTTTTTGAAAGTACTGTATTTTCCGCTCTATAAGTCTCACCTCTCTATAAGTCGCTTTGTCCAATTATTGGCAATAAAAAGGAAAAATCCATAAACATGTCACACCTCTATTTAAGTTGCATCTATTATGCGTCACCGCTGACGCGTGGCGTATGTTACGCGTCACCACTGACAACCTGAAATGTGGACCGGTGGTTAGCTCTGATGCAAATGGCTGCCACACGGAAGGACTTTAACAAGATTAACACGGTAAAAACAATTATTTGTTTGCTGAAAATTATAGCAAAGATGTGTCTTCACTGAACTTTTCCTTAATAAATGCACTTAATTATCTAATCAGCTGGATTTAAAAAGTAGTTTTGCTACGAGCACCCGCACGGGTGGGACCGCAGCATTTTCTTTAAAATTTAGCAAGATAACACTTTAAAAAATATATTAGTTAGCTGACATTATAGCAAAAGTTTTTCTGAGCTTAACCGTTCCTTAATCAATTCAGGTAATGGTCAAATCTGCTGGATTTAAATTGTTTCGCTTTGACGTCTTCCAAACCGTCGCGTGCGCTGCAAAAATAAATTATAAATAAATCGAATTTTAGCTCAAAAATCTCATAATCAGTTTGTAAATGCCCATCTAGTGATTACTTTCTGTAAGTTTGATCAAAATCTGTCTTGTAGTTCATGAGTTATTTAGATAAATAGTACCCGTTTAGGTAAATACGGAGCTATAAGCTAACACAACAACGAAGCTAAAACATCGAATTTTAGCTCAAATGTCTCATAAAGCTAACAGTTTGTAAATGTCCATCTAGTGATTACTTTCTGCAAGTTTGATCAAAATCTGTCCTGTCGTTCATGAGCTATTTTCCAAAATAGTACCCGTTAAAAAAACGGAGCTACAAGCTAACTGCTAGCCTACACATCTACGTTGCTAAAACATCGAATTTTAGCTCTAAACATCTCCTGCAGCCAACAGTTTGTAAATGTCCACCCAGTAATTACTTTCTGTAAGTTTCAACAAAATCTGTCCTGTGGTTTAGTAGTTCATACCTCCAGAGCAGGAGGCAGGGCTACGACAGAGTGTGTCCGACCAGAGGAGGCTGCCGTCGGACACATGAGCTGGAAACGGTCGGTGGACTCCCTGGAAGTGTCAGAGCTCCAGAGCAGGAGGCCGGGCTGTGACAGAGTCAGTCCGACCAGAGGAGGCTGCCGTCGGACAGATGATGTGGGAACGGTCAGTGTACTCTAGCGGACAAAAGTGGTACTGTACCCCTAGCGGCCGAAAGCGGTACTGCACCATTTTTGCCTAAATGAAAAACTGTCATATCTGAGCCAAAAATTGGTCTAAAAATATGGGGAAAAATCCATAAACATGTCGCACTGCTCAACAAGTCGCAGGGCATGCAAATTAGGCAAAAAGTGCGACTTATAGACTGGAAAATACGGTACATATTTTGATCATTTTTTTCTTTCACGCAGAATAAACCTCAGTTAAAAATAAATATTTGCATTTGCAAAAGGAGTCAAAGTAAAAAGCAAATTTCTATTTTAAAAAATGGCCTATTCCCACTGTGAGCTATGCACAGTGTTGAGAAACAGTGCAAAAGAGATTACCCCTCACAGGAAGAGATCTCAAGCAGCACCAGACTCATGTAGTGTGGGCATCTGCCTTTTACAGCTAGAAAATGAACAAAGTTACCCAAATGTCACATCATTTGACACTGATTGTTTTTGTACAAATTTTTGAAGGGTGGGGGTGGGGTATATGTGGTGGTGCTGTTGGTAGAGTTCACTCTCAAATAGGAGTTTACTGGTACACCTTCCACCCTTTGAGTGTGAAATTTGCATGTTCTCCATGTACAAGAGTTTTCTCCAGATAAGCTGGTTTTCTCCTATACTGACCAAAACCAAGTATGGGTTCACTCTAAATTGCCCCCGGTGTGAGTGAGAGCATGAATGTTTTTTTGTCTTGTGGCCCTGAGATGAACTTGTGACTTGTCCTGTGATGTATCCTGTCCCTTACACAGAGACTGCTGGGAATAGACACCAATGACCTTGAAAAGACAGTTTGCTAAAGATATGAAGGTCTATATTCCACTGCTACCTTCACAACCACCATATATGAACAGTTTTTGGTCATGTACATCACATTAAAGATATAACAAATAGTTCCAAAACCACTTATTTTGGCTTTTCCCTCTTCAGGGGTCGCCACAGAGAGTCATCCTCCTCCATCTTCCTCTGTCTTTTATGTCTTCTGTCCTCATTCCAACTACTGTACCTCCATGTCCTTTCTAACTGTATCCATATATGGCATCTCAGGTACCCCGTTAGACTGGTTCAACTCCTATCTCTCTGACCGCACCCAATTCATTCAGCTTAAATCCTTCCGTTCCCAGTCTTCCCCTGTCTCCACGGGTGTCCCCCAAGGCTCTGTACTCGGACCCCTCCTCTTCATCATTTACCTCCTTCCTCTAGGTTATGCTGCGTTCCAGTTGGCTCGGAAGTCGAAATTATGAACCCGGAATGACGTCATTCCGAGTTAAATGCATTCCAGTTAGCTTGTCGGAGCGACGACGAAAACAAGATGGATGCCCGCTACAAAGCTGCTGTTGTTCTTGCTTTGTTGGATTATAAAAGGTTTCTAGACCATTTAGCAGCGAAGTTCAATTCTGCGAGGTTGAAGAGCGATTCTGAGGCTCTTGAAATGTTAACCAGGTATGTTGTTTCAACCAGTATTTTTTTTATAAATAAGCTTATTTTTGATAATTATGATCGAGGCTCCTCTTTCACATCTATTTTATAGTTTTAATTCGATCTCTTTTAGGAAAATAGCATCAGTACAGAAGTTATCATTAGATAAATAGTCAGAAAGTGCTGAGCATTAGTTTTTTCTTGTCTTTTTTACTACCTCAGCATAATTAGCAGACATAAAAAAAAGCTAAGTGTGGTCCTCTGGACATTCAAAAAACTAAATAAAGCAACAACAACAAAAAAAGCGTTTTCTTGCTTTGTTTTGTGTTTTGAATGTCCAGAGGACCACACTTATCTTTTAAAAAAATTTCTACCTGGATTATTGAGCATGCATCAGCAGACATGTTTTACTGTTTATTGTTAAAATTGTTATTAAACTTGAAATGATTTATTTGTATTTTAGGATGCTGCTGATCATTCACACAAACCTACGGACACATGGAATAATCATGAAGACTGGTTCTCAATGGGAGTTGATGCTGAACATGGATGACAACACGTTTGTGCGTCATTTCAGAATCAACAACACCCAGTTCACATCTCTAATGATGCAGCTGCAGGAGAAAGGCATCAGGAAGGAGCATTGTCAAGGTGCAGCACCAGTCCCTGTAGAAAAGAAGGTCCTGATGTTCCTGTGGTACATGGCCAACCAGAACAGCTTCAGGGAGATGTCTGACAAATTTGATGTCTCGCAGTCCTCAGCACACAGGATCATCATGGAAGTACTGAAGGCCATTTGCACACTGGGACACACCTTCATCTCCTGGCCTAACGCATGTGAGAAAGCGTTATCTGCTGCTGCCTTTCACCGTATATGTGGCCTTCGTGGTGTTATTGGTGCAATCGATGGGTGCCACATTCGGATGCAAAGGCCACCAGTAAGAGGAATAGACTACATGAACCGCAAGTCGTTCTTCTCCGTCCTGCTTCAGGCAATTGTCGACGAGAAGGGACGATTCATAGACATATTTGCTGGACCACCAGGGCGAGTCCATGACGCAAGGATGTTGAGGGCATCCAATTTTTATGAAACATGGCAAGAGAAGATGGGCGAGTACCACCTGCTGGGAGATACTGCCTACATCAGTCAGGCCTTCCCATTTATAGAGACTCCTAAACGTGACAATGGGGCTCTTACTGAAGCAGACCATCAGCAGAACTTCCAGATCAGCCGTGGCAGGGTCATTGTGGAGCAAGCGTTCGGGCGACTTAAATGCAAATGGAGGCGTCTTCGTGATCTGCAGAACTCAAGGATTGATGCTGTGGTGATGATTGTCATGGCAGCCTGTCTTCTGCATAACCTCTGCATTGGGGCTTCACCAGTGTGCCAGGATCACCCAAACGGTTGTCCAAGGCAGAACGATGATGAAAATGAGTAAATTACTCTTTACTGTGATGTGTGGATGCTGTACTTGTATTAGCTTGTCATAAATTGTCCAAAAATGTTCTAGTGTAATGATTAAATGTGTTTATCTGACATGCCACTCTCTCGCTGTCATTTATATCAGTGTGGATAAACCACACCAAAAACATAAGCTGGTATAGGTAAATTCACTTTTTGCAGCTACAAAAACATGCTTAAAAAACCAGCTGCAAAACTTAGTTTCCCACAACAAAAACACCTGATTAAAAGTTTCAAAGTGTCATCGGTTTCCGCAACATTAATGAAAAACTATGCAGTGCATCATGACAAATTGTCGTGTTTTTATACCAGAGGTGTTCCTCTTTTACAATGAATTTACTTTTATTCTAAATAGTTTCTTTTCATTACCTCCTTTCCTTTATTCTAAAGATAAACCATGCTTATTGTGAAGTAAGACAGAAGAATTTGAGCATTTGTTATTTCAAATTGTTTTTTAATAAAGTACTGTTCAACAACAAGGCACAGGTACAATTTGAGGTAGGTCTGAGGTCTCAGTAAAATGAGCTACCAGCTAAAACTAAATCAAAATTCTAACTAAAAAAAAAAAATCATAATTAGGAATGTTGGACCCATAAAGACACTTCCAGTAGCAGCTGGCACATGCAGAGAATACAAAGTGACAGTTTTGTGCAAATAAAATAATGTTCCTCCTGAACATTCTTTTGTGCAACAAATAAAAATCAGTAATCTCTTCTTTCACATTTTACGTATCAGCCGGGTCATCAGTCCCTCCTAATAAAAACAAGTCAATAATAGAAAAAACATTCACAAATTAAAAACAAGGACGAACAGGCACAATTTGAGGTCTGAGGTCTCATAAAAATCAGCTACCAGCTACCACAAACTAAATAATCTAAATCAAAATTAATACTACAAAAAATCATAATTAGGAATGTTGGACCCATAAAGACACTTCCAGTAGCAGCTGGCACATGCAGAGAATACAAAGTGACAGTTTTGTCCAAATTAAATAATGTTCCTCCTGAACATTCTTTTGTGCAACAAATAAAAATCAGTAATCTCTTCTTTCACATTTTACGTATCAGCCGGGTCATCAGTCCCTCCTAATAAAAACAATGTCAATACTGTAGTAGAAAAAAACTTTCACAAAATAAAAAAAGGTGAACAGGCACAATTTTAGGTCTCATTAAAATCAGCTACCAGCTACAACAAACTAAAAAATCAAAATCAAAATTACTAACTACAAAAAAAATCGTAATTAGTAATGTTGGACCCATAAAGACTGTTCCAGTAACAGCTGGCACATGCATAGAATACAAAGTGACGGTCTTGTGCAAATTAAATAATGAAATGTTCCTCCTGAACATTCATTTGTGCAAAACCTAGAAATCATTAATCTCTTGTTTCACATTTTTTCTATCAGCTGGGTCATCAGTCGCTCAAATCCCCCTTGGGCAGAACGCAGGTGTTCCATCATGTCTGCATGATATTGCGCATTATTTTGGATCATGTCTGCATGATTTTGCTTGCACACGTCAAGAGACTGATTAAGGAGGTTGACAATTTCATCATCCGGCCTCTTGCGTTTTCGAGTGTTGTTAGTTGTGTTGGGCGATGTTACCGGTGTTCCAGGCCTTGATCCTCTGTCTGTGTCCAATGCATGACTGCTGGATTCTGGTGCCAGCACCTCTGGTCTTCTGATGTCGATTCCATCAGCATTGGCCACAACAGGAAAATCTATGTCGTGCTGTACACCAAGCAGGGCGTCCATCTCTGTATAAAACTGAAACCTCATTGTGCCCTTGCCTGTGGCTTTATTGTTGTCTTTTATTTTCTTGTACGAATCAATAAGTGTACCCCATTTCCGTGCTACCCTGTCCGGACAAAAAACCTGCTGAAACTGACCTTCCAATTTGGCTGCAAAGTCCCTCCAAAGCATCTTTTTATTGCCTTTAGCCGTTCTCAGTCGAGCGTGCAGCTCAGCCAGGTTCTTTGGGAGACCCTCATTGTCAGTCAAATGCCCTCTCATCAACTCTATGAGAAATAAAGTGTGATCACGTGAGAATTGGTCATTGACGGGGTTAGAACTTGTGGGGGGGCTGCTCTCCTCTGTGCTCTCCTCTGTGCTCTGCACATTGGACTCCTCTGAAATGCAGAAATCAGAAGTCATTTTAATACACATACAAGTTCATTGTTTACAGTAAGTACTACATGTAATGCTGTTCCTATTGCTGTCTTACCTGCTGTAGAGTCGTTGAGTTGCACTAACTGGACGTGTACAGTTAGATTTTCATCCATAAAATATGTTAAGGGGTCACCATTCCTCTGGAACAAGGGACCAAGGAAACGGGTTTGTCTGTTTGGGTCCAGGAACATCTTCGCATCCATGTCCACATAAACTGCAAAGAAATATACACATGGTTAACAACAAATCACATCATAGCAGTAACTCACAAAACTAACCCACAATAATAAATAAGCTCGACTTTCACTGTCTTACACACCAACACACACACACACACACAGACACGCAGCTGTGGATGGACAGGATGGTTTGGGTTTCAAGTATTGCATTTTTTTTTAACTAAATAATTGATTATGTTAAACTGGATTCCCACCCCTGACAAGTCAAGATAAATGTTGATAGATCTTCTAAAAACAGTTTATGGTGCAAAACAGTTTACTAGCTAAAAACACGTGTCAAAGTGAACAAAGAACAACATGTTGCAGGTCTCCTACGCAGCTACATCATCAACACGGCAACAATCACGTTCAACGCTCTTTAGAAAACACAAACAGCTTAGAAACATCCTCTAATTATTAGGCGACATATCGTATAATAATCACTGTAAAGTACGAAATGCGTTACTGAGTTAATATAAACAATGAACGCTGAACAGCTAAAACGAGTCCTGTGCTAAACAACAACAATGCCGCCTCACAGCCGTTTTGCGAGCCGTTGTCGACGCACAGCGGCTGTTTAAACATATCATTAACATTACTGTAAAGAACTACAACGCCTGAATGCGTTAATGTGAAGTTATGGCTGAGTAAACCACAAAGAACTGCGAAAAAAAGTAAAAAGTAACTTTTTCACTCACTGTTGAGGCGAGGAGCAGCCATCTTGAAACGATGAGGTCGGAGATATCGGGTGCCGTGCGGCTACACAGAGTTCACGAGTTGTAATTACGACCTGGAGGGGCGTTCCAGTTCATTTTTACTGCTCGGAAACACGGAATTACAACCTCCGAGGACAACTGGAACGCAGCATTACATCTTGCGCAAACGCGGCATCCATTTCCACTGTTATGCTGATGACACACAGCTCTACTTGTCATCAAAACCTAACTCCACCCACCCACCCTCCATCCTCACCGACTGTCTCAATGAGCTAAATCACTGGTTTTCTAACAATTTCCTTCAACTAAACAGCAACGAAACAGAAATCATTCTTGTTGGTACCAAAAACTCTATTTCAAAATCAGAACATCTTCTCGTCCCCCTTAACAACTCCCTGCTATCCCCCTCCTCTCAGGTTAAGAGCCTCGGTGTCATCCTCGACACCACTCTCTCCTTCACTTCACACCAACAACATTACCGTACTCGGTCTGCCTATTTCCACCTCCAAAATATTAACCGTCTCCGTCCTTCTCTCACACCCCGCTCCACAGCCATCCTGGTGCACAGCCTTGTGACTTCCCGTATCAATTACTGCAACTCCCTTCTCTACGGCCTCCCCAACAAATCTCTCCACAAGTTACAGATGGTCCAGAACTCAGCTGCCCGTGTCATCACTCAAACCTCCTACTATAACCACATCACTCCTGTCCTGCAGCAGCTCCACTGGCTCCCGGTTAAATCACGCATCATCTTCAAAATTCTACTCCTCACGTTCAAAGCTATCCACAACCTTGCCCCTCCTTATCTATCTGACCTCCTACAAATCTCCATCCCATCACACTCTCTCAGATCCTCCTCTTCGCTACATCTCCATGTACCCTCTGCCCGCCTCTCCACCATGGGGAGCAGGGCCTTCACCTGCTCTGCCCCTCACCTCTGGAACGCTCTACCGCCAGACCTTCAAAACACCACCTCCCTTTCTCTGTTCAAGACTGCCCTGAAAACACATCTCTTTAGACTAGCTTATCATTAACTTTACTAAATGTATTTTTATTATTTTGCATTTTATAATCTTTATGTATTTTATATTTCAATTTGTCGCTGATAATGTTTGATCTGTATTACACTGTATTGGTTTGTTAAGTGTCCTTGGGTGTCCTGAAAGGCGCGTTTAAATAAAATCATGATTATTATGATTATTATTATTATATCTCCTCTTTGTCTTTTTCTTGGCAGCTGCATTTCTAACATCCTTCAAAAATATACCCACTGTCCCTCCTCTGGACATGTCCTAACTATCTCAGTCTGGCCTCTATAACTTTATCTCCCAGTTGTTTAACATGTGCTGTACCTCTGATGATCTCATTCCTGATCTTATTCAGCCTTGTCACTCCTAAGGAGAACCTCAACATCTTCATTTCTGCCACTTCCAGTTCTTTCTCCTGTCTTTTTGTCCATGTCTCTGTCTCCAGACCATACAACATAGCTGGTCCCAGCACTGTCTTTATAAACTTTTCCTTTGACCTTTGCTGACAACTTTTAGTCACAAATCCCTCCTGAAACTTTTCACCACTCCATCCTCCCTGGACTCTCTTTTTCATCTCTTTACCACATTCCCTGGACAGTGGACACCAAGTACTTGGAAGTCCTGCACCATTGTGACCTTTGCTCCTTGTAGCAGTTCCAACAAAACTTAATATGTCCAATACTAAGTATCCTCATGCTGCTAAAACTTTAAGTAGCAACATATACTGTATTTTGACGAATGGATTGAAATTTAACAAGCAACGTAAAATAAAACCATCACTATTATGTTTTTAATGTCTTTAATTTCATAAGCTGCCTATTTAGTTTTAGCCATAGTAAAACATCTGGGTAAGTTTAGGCTCTTGGTCTTGGTAGGGGGATCAGGTAAAAGAAAAAAAAAAGCTCTTTCTTTATCAGTCTGTGGCAGACTGATGAAATCTTCCAAATGGGAGATGAAACATTTCTGACTTAAAGGAACTGGTCCAGATGATGATTTAACCTTTTTTTTGTTGTTATCTACCTGGATGATTGAGCTTACAGCACTTTTTCTGAACCACTTTGGCCTTGGTGTCCTCGGCTGTTTCTGAGTAGCAAGTTGACCATCTGGCTTAACACATTTGATTGTTAAACATTATGGTTTTGGATGGATGGGCCAATTTTGCATGTGTTAAAAGCTTACTTCTGAGATTCCAACAGGAGGTTGGCTTGAAATACAGCAATGAAGGCTACAGATCTGTTTATTGACAAAGTCTTCCGAATGGGAGATAAAATGTTTCTCACTTAAAGAAAACTGGTCCAGATGACATGATTTAACCATTTTTGTTGTTCTTTAAAAGAAAAAAAAATCCATTCACAACATTACATATTGTATGTAATGCATTATCAGTGTGAGACTCATGTCCTGAGTTGGTGAACAATGGTGAAAGTGGTAAAGCCAGTCAGTTGTATTCATGAATCCTGGTTACACTTGTTCAATTTGTAGAAATGTTGCAACACACTGCAGCAACACATATTTTTGAAATGTGGCAGCAAAACGGATCTATGTATCTTTCAAAATCCCTGTTAATACTGGTCATGTTTGTTTTTCAATCATCAGGGACACCCATTCCATCTTGCTCACAGTGCCATTACGAGCAAAGCCCATAGTCCATTTCCTAAGTCTGTATCCCGTTCTGTAGATCTCGCTAATAAACACAGGTCAAATAGCCTCCATAAATCATAAAACAGCACTTTTCCTCTGGTTTCGTTGCAGCTCTACTGTAATGGAACAAGGAGCCAAGATAAATTGTTATTACTGCTCCTGCAGCAGGAACCACTGAGAAAAAAAAAATCAATTGTATAATCACTCGTAGACGAGAAGAGGAAAGGGTGACATTGAAGTGTTCCTTCATCCCAGGTAATTCCTCTCATGCAGGCTTAGCGGTGCTCACAACCCAAGCAAGGGGCAACAGAGAGCAAAACTCTGGGAAAAATGATTCATCCCCAACAGCTCTCGTCCAACTCAAACCTGCAGATGGATAATAACAGGTATGAGACTCTTTGTTGCTGGCGTTACAGTTCATTTGTTTTCCCAGGAGGTAATTTTCATTAGCAAAACCAATTTCCCCACAAACCTCCACCAGAATAATAAACATAAACTCAAGCTGGGAGAGGCTAAAATCAACACTCCAGCTCAAAACTAGCAGTGCTCTGGAAATATTTTAGGGTTGCTCTTGATGTTTGGGCTCCAGGTAAGAGGTGTCATAGTTTGCAGAGCATGTCGTAATCACTTGCCTTAGGTGGAAACTGCTGGGGAGCTAATCATTACCACTCTGTCAGCTTGTCAAAGGGGGGTTGCATTCCTCCTGCTCACATTTAAGCTTTCCGTCTCTCTGTGTGTGAGCGCTGCCTGTCAAAAGAGCCATCACCAGTTGAAACGGCAAGCTTGCATCAAAGCCAGTCGGAACAGAAGTTCATTTTGAAGATGCAATGAAAGATTCAGTGCTGCCACCTTTTAATCAGAGCACAGTAACGTGGTTTTCTGCAAAGAGTTTGTTTACCTTGGGGAGAAAAAAAAAGTCCTTCGCTCAAGAGTTCTTGAAGTTCAAATATTCTTTCTGGTTCTTGCGTTATGAAGAAGGAACTACGGCGTTCAGTTTTTCCTACGTTTGCTTTCTTATTTTTAATTTTACTTTTTATTGCTTTAAAATAAAATCTGTTGGAATAATAATTTCCAACAAATGATGGTGCTATACCAAATCTATCAACCAATAATAATCCTGCAGCAACATGGTTTAAATACTCAAGTGGGTCACTTTGCCCTTTTGTTTAGGCAGAAATATTTCAACAATTAGATGATTTGAAATTCAGCATCATTTTAAAGTTAAAAATATAAAACTACTTCACCACTTGCTCTTCTCAAGTTCTACTCTCGGTCTCCGCTTTGCTTTTGCTTTGTCTTGTCTGTGAAACTGAAAGTTATGCACCATAACTCATGTTCCCTGAAGGAAGGGAACGAGGTGCAACATAATGCTATGGGAATTGCGCCCCCGCGCGATTACCTGAAGGAATACAATCACGCCTTTACGGCAGGTGCGTCAGCGTCACGCCAGAGGCCCCGCCCTCTGGGTACTTAAGACGCTGATGCCCATCCATCGATCTCCAAAATGCACTTCACCGAGCTTTCAGCATTGAAAGGGCCAGGTATGTTGCACCTCGTTCCCTTCCTTCAGGGAACATGAGTTATGGTGCATAACTTTCAGTTCCCTTATCAGTCATGTCACTCGGTGCAACATAATGCTATGGGAACGTAATTCAATCACGCCCTTGAAATGCTCAGTAAAATGCATCCTAGTGTGGACGGCCGCCTTTATTCAGCAGGCTTCCCCAAGGCTGCTTTCTACTGAGTGTTAGAAAGGACAGCCTAAGTGACATCACACGTAGTAACATCCAAACTGTAATGCTTTGCAAACATGTTCATTGAGCTCCAATTTGCAGCAGCACAGATGTCTACTACGCCCCTGAACAGTGACCACACGGTGGCCAAGCCCCGAGTGGAGTGAGCGTGCACTTCAGAGGGCACCTGTTGACCTTTGCTACTGTACGCCCTTTTTATGGCCTCAGTCACCCAGTGTGAGAGGCGCTGCTTTGATAGGGCCTTTCCCGTAGCTGGTGCAGCAAAGCACACAAACAGTTGATTTGTTTTTCTCCATTCAGCTGTTCTCTGCATGTAAGCACTTAAAGCTCTCACAGGGCAGAGAGCCTTCAGCCTTTTCTGTTCCTGAGTGAGGACAGGAGCAGGTGGAAAAGAAGAGAGATCAAAGTCCAGACTTCTGGGGTTCAAAGTCAAGACCTTGGGGATATACGCAGGATTAGGCCTTAGGGTGACCTTTGACCCGTCAGGGGCAAACCTGGTACACATTGGATGTACAGACAAAGCGTGGAGGTCACCCACACGTTTCGCCGAGCAAAGAGCCAAGAGTAGAGTGGTCTTATAAGATAATAAATCTATCTTAATGTCGCTCAGTGGTTTGAACGGGGGAATCACAGAGAGCCCCCAAGACCAGAGTAAGATCCCATCCCGGGGTCAAGATCCTGCTTGGGGGTCTCTTCCTTAGCACGCCCTTCATGGTAAATGGTAAATGGAGCTTATTTATATAGCGCTTTCCAACTCCCTATGAGGAGCCCCAAAGCGCTTTACAATACCAGCCATCCACCCATTCATTCACACATTCATACACCGGTAGTGGTAGCCTGCCTTGCAAGGCACCATCCAGACCTACCGGGAGCAATTTGGGGTTAAGTGTCTTGCCTAGGGACACAATGACACATGGTGGACGGACGCGGGATTCGAACCTCCAACCTTCCGATCGAGGGTCGTCTGCCATTACCACTGTGCCACGGCCGCCCCAAATCTTATTATGATTGGGTGTGCGCCATTTGTCCCGCTCCCCCAACCCTCGTGACAAGCT